>JBBYHM010066367.1:24216-72369 GCA_038381775.1 Adansonia rubrostipa
GCTCTCAATGAGTTCAATAATATTCTCACTTCCATTTAAAGTTTTTAGTTATTTTGGCAGGTTGAATCTTAGTGTTGGAATATAGAAGCTTTCTACTTGAGACTATCCCTGGGCCTATAGGTCCTGACACAAGGTTAGAATTCTAACTCTTTTAGGTGGTATCTCACTGATGGTTTTGGCCCCTAGAATGAGGCCTTCTTCACCTTCCACTTAAGCTGTATCCATTCTTGGTCATCTCTTTCATCTTTTATAGACTTAGGTACTTGTTATCCACTTTCTAATTTTTTTCCAGTACAAAGTTTCATTTTTATTGTTCAATTGTTTCAAATATTACCACTGTTGTTGAGCCTTATATTAGAAGCTATTAGGGATCGACATTGGCAAGATGCTATTAATGCCGAGTTACTAGTTGTAAAACAAAATAATACTTGGATAATCATAGATCTGCTAGTAGATTAATCTCCAATGGTTGCGGTGAAATATTGGCTCGATGGTTCAATTGAACAATACAAGACATGCCTAGTTGCTAAGGGTTCACTCAACAAGAAGGAGTTGATTTTCATGAAATGTTTGCACCTATAGCCAAGATGATCGCAGTCCATTATCTTCTAGCTATTGCTTTAATATCTAACTAGTTTCTTCATCAATTGGACATTTGAAGTGCTTTACTTCATGGGGATCTTTATGAAGAAGTTTATATGTTTTTTTGGCCAAATGTTCCATGTCAAGGGGAGTGATCTATTTCTAAACTTCATAAATCTCTCTATGGGTTAAAGCAAAACTTATTCAGAATGGTTAGCAAAATTTTCTTCTTTCTTGCTTGCAATTAAACTTGGTCAATTAGAGGACGATTATTCTCTTTTCACAAAATCCATACTAGGTTCTTTTATTATTGTTTTTGTCAATGTTAATGATATAGTTGTCACATGTAATGATCTTCCTGCAATTGAATTATTAAAACAAACTCTTCATGACTAATTTCATCTTAAAGATCTTAGACCTTTTAAATACTTTCTTAGGTTAGAGATAACAAGGTCAAAATAGGGCTTTTTTTGTTCCAAAAGAAGTATACCTTTGAGTTGCTAACTAATATTAGTCTATCGAGTGCAAAACCATTTTATGTTCCTATGGAATAAAATGCTAAGTTTCCTACCTATGAAAGTGATATTTTGCAAGATGCTTCTTTTTATCGAAGATTTATTAGGAGACTTATCTATTTAACCATCACTAAGCCAGATATTACATACATAGTTCACATCCCCAGTCAATTCATGAGTTAAACGCATAAATTTTACCTTGAAATTGCATTGTGGCTTGTTCGATATCTTAATTCATCAATAGGATATGGTGTACTTTTTCCTTCACATTCTTATTTTGCTCTTAGAGTTTACCTGTGACTTCAATTAGGTAGGTTGTGTCAATACACGTTGTTCTATCACTGGTTTTTTTTGCTATGCTTGGTTTTTCACCTATCTTTTGGAAATCTAACAAACAAAATACTATATCTTGGTCTACTGTAGAATCTGAATATAGGGCTATGGCAATGTTATATATATAGTTGTGTTCTCCATTTCTACTTTAAATTAATGAAGATATTTTAAAATTATTTTAACATGATTTTATTTTATGATTAAAGTTTTTAATTTGAGATAAAATTGAGTTAATTAAATTTAGACGATCAAATTGTTACAATTTTAATTTGCCTAAAAGAAATCTCCGTTCTCATGATATATCTCATTTTGGTGGAAGTTTTAACTTAATAATTTAAAACTTAACATTCAAAATATTTCTAATTATGTTGAATGTTAAGAATTAAAAAAAACACATAAAATTTTTAATCTTTTATGATGAATTAATTGCTTCTAAAGTCTTTTAAATTTCATAGCATTTACATATTTATTATCAAATTAAATTTTGAACTTCCAAAAACGAAGTATATTTGGCAATATTATATTTTTAATAAGTTTAATCAAGATTTTAATAGGAATAGTTTAATTTTAGGTTAATTCTTTACCATGTCATTTGTTACAAGATTTTATATAGTTTGTCTCATATCATATTTAAAAATAATAATGAAAAATGACTAAGAATAGAGGAAAAAGGGTTAGCATAGAGTTTAGATGAAGTAATATGATTACTATGAATGATCCTTTATCAACTTTAGTGAAATATTAATTAATAATTGAATAAGATTTATAAGGTGCTTGGCCAAAAATAATAGTATTTAAAAAGAAAAAATGAATTTGATAAGTGGTGCATATTGTCGCCACATACCTTTCTCGATAGGAGACAGGTTTGACTTTAAAAGGTATATCTTCAATTAGGATGTTTGTTGGCATGATAGGGCAAGAAAAAAAGGATTCTCATAATGGGAGCTGGGTAGATCATCGAACAAATTTCTCATTCAACTAGTCTTGGATGGTCACCAAGAAGTGGTCAAGAACTTGGAATCGCCACTGATCATTTTGGGCTAGGCTTGACTAGATACCTATTAGAACTAGTATTTTTGAGTTACGAAACTTAAAGCACTAATTTTATGGTCTGCACATATGGGAGTTTATTTAAAAGGGTCTAAGAGTCGGTTACACATGGGGAAGGATTACCCCCCCACGATATTGGTATATGCCCTAGATCTAATCAAATTAGATTAGGCATATAATAGTTAATAATGCTTCAATCACTTATGTTAGTGATTCAAGGTTTTTCTTCATGTTAGTGGCATGATTGACACTCATACAAACACCAATTGGATGAAGCCTATGAAACACAATGGCTTTGCAAAGTTTGTAATGAGTTATGACGATGAGATCCTTATGCGTCAAAGTTGTGTTTCTAAAAACATTCTTAATCATCGTATTGTCAAGACAAGGCATTGACAATGCAGAAACACTAGCGTATGCTAAGCTTCCATGCATTTGATAAAGTTGTTGGCCAACACATGTGGATTTAATAGAAATTGTTTCTCTAAATTCATGAGATTAACCAAAAGCTACAAGAACTAATATGGATTGATACATAAGTAGATGACACCATGTTCATGGTCTTGTCATCTTGTCAGGATATCTGGTGAAAGGACTGAAGTACACTGAGAAGCTGGTTACGAAAAGGTTTCTTGAAGAGCACATATTGATTGTTTTTGCATATCAGATGGCCATGATGCCTTGCTAGATGCCAATATTAGTCTATAAATATGAATAAACTTAATTAGGTAATTATATTTATTGCTATTATGATGGAAGCCTAATAGGTCTCACATAATAAGATGATCTATTATGTTAAAACCTATATTTAATTAAGTACAACTTAGTTAAATAAAAGGTATATGGAAGATTACTTAATTAAACAAGTTCAATTAAGAATAATTTAAGACATAAATTAAATTTATAAATCTAATTAGAGATGTCTTAATATGGCAATAAAAATAAAAATGTCTTATCAAGATAATGTCTATTTATAGAGGTGGTTTTAGGAATAATATTAAATAAAGCCAAATAATTGTATTTGGAAAATTAAATAATTATTTAATTAATTATCTAATATTATTTACATGAAATAAAATTGTTCTACTTGGGTTAGAAAATTTAATTATGAATTAAATTATCTTCCATGTAAATTAAAAGGGTTAGGTTAAAAGCCCTAGTTGGCAAGTTAAAAGAGTTTAGTTGTAAACTGCTGCAATTTGGGCTTGTTAATGGGCATGGCGCATGGAACAACCATTTGATAACTCTATAAAATGGAGTTATTTAATCTTATTATGAATATTAAATTAGCCAAGTCAAAACCCAAAGGAGTTTCCAAAAGAGCAATAACTTAATCAAGAAGTAAAATGGACTCAATCAAGCAAAGTGATTAAGTTTGGTAATCTCCAAAAATAATATGTTCAAGCTACTTGGAGACCAAGTTTTTACCTTCAGGGTTTTACCTATAAATAAGACTCTTGGGATTAGACTTAGGACATCTTAGATACTCTATAGGTTTATTTTTCTCTAGTTTTTAGAATAGAAGAAAAGCCACCATAATATTCAAGAAGCTAGAGAGATTTTGGAGAAGTTGGAAGATCAAAGATCCGGCTAATCTTAGTTTTCTCTTTTTTTTTAAATTTTTTTATCTTTCTTGTAATATTTGGGATGGTGAAACTCATTGATTTTATATTTTTTATATTTATTATGAACTAAAGTTATTTTTCTAGGGTTGCAATAGAACTCAACATGTAATTTGGATTATGTTATTTTCTTTTTTTGATTTAATGATATATAAGTTGTTTGTTCAATCTTGTTCTTAATACTTCTAATTGCTTGATCACCAATTAGATTGATTTGGTAACCTTAATGAACTTAGAAAAGGGAATTTTGTCCTTAAACCTGGCTTGAATGACATATGTTTCATATTCATTTATTAGGATCAATTAATCTGCATGTTAGATAGGTATATATGAGCATGTCATACGTAACCAAATTAGAGTCTAAGCTTAATGAGTTTCTTTTAATTCAGTTTACATAGGAATATAGTAAACTAATTAATAGAGATATTTTTAAAAGACATCGAAAGATACTTATGAATAAATTAGAAATCTAGGTTAAAAACTCATTATCATTAGTCAAGTTAAGAGAGTAGGGTTTTATTCAAACAAAATGTTGATGGAAATTATAAACCTAGGCTTTTATCATCATCATCATCATCATCATTATCATTATTATTACTATTAGTTGTAATTTATAATTTTAATCGTTTCTTTGTATAAGATTAAGTTATTTTAATTTTAATACTTAACAAAATTAGTATCAATTCCTCATGAGATCGGCACTCTACTTCATTACAATAGTACTTGTTGCGAAATGTGCATTTGCATGGTTCAATCCAATAAACCATCCTTGGTGTGCTATTAGGATAAAATATTAATAAGTTACTATTTAAGCCTAATCTTGGACAAGCTAATTAAAATATTTTTAATTGACTTCAAGAAACATTCCAAAGTAGGGCCATTTTTTGGGTATGTTAATAATGGGCTCAGTTAACCTATTAGTCAAGTCTAACCAAGCTTGGGGTGTATTTAAATGCATTATTAAAGCTTTTTTGGCTGATAAGAAGCATTAAGGAAACCTCGACACCAAACTTAGACTTTTCTAAGGGGTTTGGCGCAACACTTATGCTTTTCCAAGCTCTATTTGTGTTTTCATGGTTTTTGTGAGTGTTCTTCAATCATTCTTGACACAATGAAAATAGAAAAGTCATTTTCTAGCATTGAAAGATTAGTTTTTCATAAAAATTGTGAAATTAGTCAAACCCTAAAATACTTGCCTCCCTAGTCCTTCTTTGTGTTGATTGGAATTTTAAGTGATCTCAAAGTATTTTTATCACTATAAGGTGGAAAATTAGTCTTCTATCTTAATGGAATCAACCAGAATCAAGAATTTGATGTTTGGATAGGAAAATTCCTTCTCTTTGGTGCAATAGTTAAGGGAATTATTCGTAGATCACATCAGATGTAGACCTATTGGCTAGATATCTTTTGGTTGGTACTTGATAAGCCTTCTTGCTAGCACTAAAGAACCATTAAACCTAATGAAGGCTCTAATAGGCATTTGTGTGGATCATCATTAGAGATAGGACACTACTGCTACTTTTGGCCTTAAAAAGAGATTGTAGTAATAAACCATGGTGCGTTCGTATAGGGATCGATATGTTTAGAGTTACAAGTCTCTAAATAGGTATATTTTTTATCAAATCTGTGTTTTAAAGTTACTAGCTGATCACAAGTACATCTTTTCCTAGGATCCTAAGGAAATTTAGGTGTTTTTTTGTTTAATTTCTTTGCATAAGTTTAATTCTGATTAAATTTTTTATGCTTATATTGATATGCATGAGCCCAAAATTTTCTTTTGTACACATGCCCTAAATTGGTACCATCTAACCATAAGTTATCTAGGTTTAGGGCTTTTGTTTTTATGTAGTCATCATTTTTATTTAGTCCCTTTCTCATGATGCAATTTTAAAAATATTAAATCCAAGTTTTTATAATAAATTTATATCTCTTTATGTAACTCAAGAAGAAAGAGAAACATTGAGGTTTCAAATAATTTTCATATTTTTAATTTGAAAAGGATATTCTATGTCGAGCATTGGGGGGATATTGACATAAAACATTACCTTAAGTCTTTTTGAAATTTGATTTTTAAAATATGAATATAAAATTATCATCAAGAGAAGAATCGTGTAAGTAAAGCTTAGAGAAATAAAATAAATAGCGTGTAAAAAAAAACACACAAAGCAAAGAAATGAGGGTTGGTCAGAATGTATCTTGTAATTGTTATTGATCGTGTAAAAATAATCAAATTAACAATTTTAAGATGCATTTGGACTCATTCATCACTGAAGGCATTGAAACTGAGGTTTGGGTTGAAAATTTTGGATAACCTAGGAGAGAGAAAATTAGATTTTGAGTGAAATTATGAAAAATAAGGTTAGAGTATCCCCGTAGATGAAAATTTTGGAAATTTTAAAAAAAGTAGAATATCTTTGGATATTTTTGGTAAAAATATAGATTTTAAATTGGTTTAAATAAAAGAACAAAATTAATTCTTTAAGAGTGTTTAGGCTTTGATCCAAGCCTAGTGTATGTCACTAAAAAAATTTGTTGGGAGGCTCATTTTGAGGCATCTGAATGTCTCAAAGATGGAAACTAGGGAAATTAATTAATTGAAATTAATGATAAAAGTATGGGATAAAATTGTGCTATCCATTTTCCTGTATTTATTCTAGACTAATTTGAAGGCTTCAGGTGGAAAACAAGATATCGTTGGAAAGGTAACTTGACAAGGTTTATTATAAAAATATTCAAGAAAATCCCAACAAATCATCTTCTAGGAGAAACTTATTTTAGAAATCAAGTTTTGTTTAGTACTGACAAAATGTGCAGGTGAGAAGGTGTAGCAAATTTTAAAAGATCATCCCAAACTCATTCAGAATTGTTAACACACAAACAATGCCTATCCAAAAAAGGAATTTAACTTAGTTTTAAGCACAAATATTTAAAATTTTACAATAATCATCTTGTGGGCCGAAATAGCCCAAACAAAATGTTAACATTGATTCTAAGAGTTCTAGACAGCAAAGATTTGAAAAGTCATAACTCTCTCATTTGAACACATCCAGGGGCAAACAAGAAACCATTGGAAAGATAATGCGATGTACTTTTAAAAGAATATAGTAAATTCTAGAAAATTCATTTAGGTTTAAGAAATAAGTTTTCAAGTTGAGGTCATAATGTTTTTAATGCTATAATAAGGGAACTTTTTGGATCTGACAGTCCTAGTCACATATTGATGTTCTAAAGATCCAAATGTTTAGATTTTTAGGTCTATGGCAGTGAAGTAACAAACTTATTCAAATCTCGAGGAGTGAACTGGTGAATGATCCACCATCCATGCCATTCAATTAATAAAAAGGCTCACTATCAAGACTTTTAATTAAACACCTACAACTCATTTTTGAGATATTGTTAGGCTTGAAAACATAATTTATTTTGCTTATTAAGGCCATAAGTCCAAACATGTAAGTTTGTTTTATCCCTAAAATTGGAGTACAAATTAATAAAAAAAATTAAATCAACATTAATCTTTATTTATTGGCATTATTGCTAACTTATCTTTGGAGATTTCGAAAACAAATTTTGCAAGAAATAGAGAGGCATTTAAACAAATATGTAATAAACTAGAATCATGACAAAAACATCTTATATGAATAGACATCAAAACAACAACATATAACATCATTCATAAAAAGACTGGTAAAAATGCATCCAAATGCATGGCTATACTCAAAGCATGTTAGGATGGGCATGTTACCATAGATTAAACATATAAAATGAAAGAAATATGGCATGAATTGCAAAACAGGGGCTGTTTAGATGTGAGGATGAGAAATGTCATTTTTAAGTAAACAAACAAAACCAAAGCATCAGTAATTCATCAAGAATTGTAATGCTACATAACCACAATAATGCATGAATATCTTAAGAATAAGGTCATTATCACATCAAGATGGCAAAATAAAATGATAAAGATGATAAAAATTAAAGAAAATAATGGAGAAAGGATAGAAATGATACCAAGAAGCTTTAAAACCTTAATCGTGTTCCTGAGCAAAAAACTTTCCAAGCTTCTAATATTTTTAGCTCATTTTCTTTCATTTCTTTGTTATAGGTTAGCAAGAAGGAAGGTTAAGGATGAGCTTGATGGTGAGGGTATCAATTGACAAGATTTTTATGAGAAAAAAAGAGTGAAATAAAGCGTTTTAGAAAAGTTTTTGGGGCTATATTAGGGTGATATAAGAATAGTGTTTTTGGTTAAGGGAGAGTATTTGAAAATAATATGAATCTGCTTTTTTCTGGCTGAGCTTATAATGTTCATTATATAGCATATGATTTCAAGTAACAAAATAACCTAACAAGGTTGGTATTTAGGGCATTTCTCATGTACAACATGATGAGTCATTGTACCAAGGGTTAAGCTTATGATATTTGATTGGCTAGTTTCAGTCCTTATAGCCAAAGAAAGCCATGCATAGGCTGACACATTAAGTAATGTCTAGGTTACCCTTCATTAAATTAAATTATATCATGAAATGTCTTTATGTCAAGATTAATGGACCTTTTAAGAATGTAATAATCCAATCTTTAAGGCTCAAATAAAATTGGATGATTTTTTTAGAACCAAAACCATGGCCAAACTCAAGTTTTAAGACAATGGTGCAATGGGGTGGAAAACACCATGAACAATGCAAAATTTATAGGATGTATTGACACATTGAAGGATGTATCAATACATTTTGGCCGAAAATCACAATTTTTGGTAGACATAACTTAGTATCGATAAATTGGCAAATCTATCGATAGATTGCCTTTCCGGTGAAATTTTGAATTTTGATGACTTGAAGCCTTTGTATTAATACATAAGGGCTATGTATTGATATATACATGGACAAATGTAAATTTTACACACCTTTGACTCTCTGAACACCTCATATTAGCTAGGAATTATGGTAAATGGTTCTATACTTGCCAGTTTAAGTAAAGGCCTAGACAAAATTAGGTCTTTATAGTTTTCCTTCTTTGGTTGTTGCTAAGTATCAGGAACAAGGTAAAGACAAATAGGCTCTATTTTTTTTCTTAGGTGGAATGATGCCCTTTAAGTGCTTACAATAAATAAATCCAATTAGTATTCCATCATGATGTATATGGTATCGTGGTGATGATTTTGACAAATACAAGAAAAATCTAAATGTTTTTATGTAGGGTTTGACCATCTTATTAAGCTTTGGGTTTCATATGGCGCAACCTCTATAAATAGGTGCTAGCTGGCCTAGACTTAGAGTTAACAAATGCCCAACTCTTTGTAGACTAACGCAATAGCTCCCTAGCTCTTTATGGATTTAACTCGTTAGGTGTCAACACTTTGTATACTTATTTGTTGACTCTCCAACTTATTATGGACTGATTCGATAAGTGCCCAGCTCTTTGTGAACTAATTTGATAGTGCCCAACTCTTTATGGACTTGACTCAATAAGCGCTTATGTTTTTATGGATTAAGTTGATAGGCATCTAACTCTTTGTGGACTGCCTTAATATGTGCCCAACTTTTTATGGGTTAACTCGATAGGTGCCCAGCTTCATGTACTAACTTAATATATGCCTAGCTCTTTATGGGCTGACTCGATATGTGCCTAGCTTTTGATGGACTGACTCAATAAGTGCCTAGCTATTTATGGACTAACTCAATAGGTGCCCAGCTCTTTATGGATTGATTTGATAAGTGCCTAACTCTTAATGGACTAACTTGATTGGCATCTAACTTTTTGTTAACTGACTTGATTGACGTCTAATCAATAAATAACCAGCTCATAGCTTTTTATGGACTTAATAAGTGCCCAGCTCCTAGCTATTTGTGGATAGAATCTATAGGCATCTAGCTCTTTGTGTACTTAGGTTGGTTAAGTTGATAGGCATCTAACTCTTATTGATTGGGTTTGCTTTATGAGATCAATGGACTTGTTCTTTAATTTGGTTTAAGGGATTATTTCCAATAATCTTGTTGGACCAATCAGGATTTTTGAGTGTTGATTCTGGAGGTTAGAAATGGATTCTTTAGTTCTTAACTTTTGAACAAGGTTTGCTAGGAGAAAGCTTTGAGCCAACTTTTAGAATGAGTACATCTTATAGTAAGACAACCATAGTTCTAGGGTTCATTCTTAACCTTTAGATGTAAAAAGATTTTCCTTCTAAATTTTCATCTTTTTTGAAGTAATACTTAGAAATTTATTTTGTACATTTATCAAGCATTATCAATTAAATAATAAATATGATGCAACATAGGATATAGGCATGACATAAAAGGGGATTAAAAAAGAAACAAATAATTATATTTTATTTAAAAAAATTCTAAGATATATAAAAGAATTAAGAGATAGATTTTTTACGCAACAGATGTCCTCAATGCTAATGACATAAATTTTTCATTAGGTGTTTTTGGAGACTTTTCTTAAATGATCATTCTTTTCTAATATTGACTGATCTTTAACAAAACCCTTGATTGCCCCATGATATAATGATTGCCTTAGGCTTGGGTAGACACCGTTTTTTTTGTCCAAGCTTGGTTAAGAGTAGAGTTTAGTAGGCTAGGTTAAGGTAAGGTGGATACTTAGGTTGGTATTTTGATAAATCCATAAAATAAAGTTGTTTATTCTTATTATATGTATTAAATTAGCTAAGTCTTAGAGATTTCTATTTAGAGTTTATTTATTTTTACTAGTTTTTAAAATAGTATTATTTACTTTCCTTATATTTAAACTACCTAGTTATTTAAATTCTTTTCATATTTTTATTGATCAAAACCCAAAAAAGTTTCCAAAAGTACAATGACTTAATTAAGAAGCAAGTGGACTCAGTTTAGCAGTCTCTAAAATAAATTAATTGAGCTACTTGAAGACCAAGCTTCTCTCTATGGTTTTTGCCATATATAGGACTTTTAAGATTAGAACTAGAGATATCAGAGACACTCTATAGCTTTTATTTTCTTTAGTTTTCTAAAGAGGAGAGCAACCATCATGACCTTGCAATTGGAGAATGATTGGAGAAGCTTAAAGACCAAGACCTAACAACTCTTAGTTTTCTCTTTCTCTTAATCCTTTTATCTTTGCTCTAACGTTTATGATGGTGAAACTCTAGTGTTTTGTGTTTTATTTAATCAATATGGACTAATTTTATTTTTTTAGGGTTATAATGGAACTCAGCATGTAGTTTGCATTATTTTATCCTTTTTTTTGATTTAATGATATTTGAATTGTTTGCTCAACCTTGATCGTAATGCTTCTAATTGATTAGCCACTAATTAGATTAGTTTGGTAACACTAATGAACTTGAAAAAGGGAATTTTATTTTTAGACCTGTATTGAATGACATATTATTTCATATTCATTTATTAGGATGAATTAATCTACGTGTGAGATAGGAATATATGAGCATGTAATACCGAATTAGTGTCTAAGCTTAATGAGTTTCTTTTAATATAATTTATATAGGAATATATTTAATTGGTTAAAAAAGAGATTTTTCTAAGACTATCGAAAAATACTTATAAATAAATTAGAACTCTATATTAATAACTCATTATCATTAATCGAGTTAAAAAGGAAAAACAGGTTCAAATAAGGTGTTGAGGTAAATTGTAATCCTAGGCTTTTATCATTGATAAAGTAACTCTTATTTATTTTCTTTGCTATTTAGTTAAATGTAGTTTAATTTTAATTTTAATTTTAATTTTATTTAGTGATCTCCTAATTAGTTATTTAAATAAGATTAAATTATTTTAATTTTAGTAATTAGCAAATTTAGTTCAATTCCTTGTGGGAACAATACATTACTTCATCTATATATTTCTTGTTTACTATACATAAACTTGCATTGTTAGATCTGACAATAAGATTTTAGTGCTATTGCCAAGGAGTTTTTTTATTAATTTTGTTAATATTAATACCGTGCAATTTTAATCTTAATTTAAACTTTTTTTAGGTACTTTTGGTCATTGTATATGAAAAGCAAGAAACTTGGAATTTGTCCCTTTTGCTCTAAAACCTAAAAGAACTTTTCTTACAAGTGTTGACCCAAAATAGTACAATAGCTCTAGAAAAAGATACAAAGTGTCTACAAGAGTTCGCTATCCCTCTTGCACAAGGTATTTATTCTAGTATCTAGAGGCTTGCCATTCAAGCCAATAACTTTAAGATAAAGCCAACCATCATTCAGATGATCTAGACATCAGTTCAATTTGGTGTTGTACCCAATAAAGATCCTAACCCTCACATTATGAACTTTCTAGAGATATATAATTCTTTCAAACACAATGGAGTTTCAGATGGTGCCATTAGATTAAGACTCTTCATTTTCTTACTTTGGAATAAGGCAAAGAGTTAGTTAAATTCAATTCCAATTAGCTCTATCACTACTTAGGATGACTTGGTGCAAAAGTTTCTTGCCACATATCTTTCTCTAGCCAAGATAGCAAAATTAAGGAATGACATCATTTTCTTTTTGCAATATGACTCAGAATCACTTTGCGAAGCTTAGGAAAAATTCAAGGAATTGCTTTAGAGATGTCCTCATCATGCTTTTCTCAAATAACTTTAGGTTCAAACCTTTTAGAATGGGATAATGGGTCAGATAAAAATTATATTGATACTACAATAGGTAAAGCATTTATAGGGGAATCACATGATGAAGCTTATATGTTACTTAAAGAGATGGCTTCTAATAATGATCAATGGTCCACTTGAGGAAATTTGCCAAGAAAAATTACAAATATCCATGAAACTGATGCCATTACTTCATTTCATGCACAATTAGCAACAATCACAAGGAAATTTGGTGCTATGACTTTTATCATATTTAAACTATGTAGGGATAGACATTCCAGTGATCATTACCCAACCTATGTTGAATTAGTTAACTATGTTAGGAATTATAGATTGTTTCCAGCAGAATAACCTTTATTCCAATGCTATAATCTAGTTGGGGTGAAATCATCAAAATTTCTCTTGGAATAACAACTAAGGACCTTCAACTACAAGTAGGCAAACATTCACACTTGGGTTTCCTCCGCAAGTTCTGGTTTCTAACCAAGCCTAATTTCTAGCTTTAGAAAAGAAGCCACCAATAGAAGATATGTTTAGAGAGCTTAGGACAAAAAAATGAAAGCCAAGACACTATCATTCAAACTCTAATAGCATCCCTCAGGAATCTTGAGACACACATTACACAAATTGCTACTGCCATTAATAATTATCCTTTGGGTACTCTTCCATGTAATACTAAGCCTAATTCGAGAAAAGATGGAGAAGAGCATTGCAAGATGTAGACACCTCATTTTGTTTGGACTAATTTTTGGTATCCTAAGCGTTAGGTAAAAGATGACAAAATCAAAAGATAGAAATAAAGCTGGGGGATAATGTACCTGATAAAAAGGTTTTTGGGAAGTTCTAAAATGCCTATGGACTGTATTAAAGAAAATATAAAAACGAGGCATCAAAGGCCACTTTTCATAGTGTCACCAAGGTTATGCACAAATCAATTTCCCAATGTTTGTGACCAAGTTGAGGTAAATTGGGAAGCCATAGGTTTGTACAACTCTTATTGGGGTGCAAGTATTAATACGAGGCCTTTAAGATGTGAAAAACTTGAATTTTCACATGTAGTATTGATACAAGAGGTTTTGGTATCGATACCCAAGGTATGGTATTGATACCTAGAATGTTTGTATCGATACAGACCTTGGCAAAAGCTAAAGTTGTGATTTTTGGCAAAATGTATCAATACACAAGCATGAGTATTGATACAAATCCATAGAATATCGATACTAGCCTCTAAGTCTCAAGACTGGAAACATTTTTTGCTCTTAGTATCGATGCACAACTCATTGTATCAATACTCAGGAGTAAAATGTATCTTGTGTATCGATACAACATGTTCTGTATTAATACACCAAGGTATTTTTGCCTAGTTCGAGCCATTTTTCAGCCTTCAAAAACTCGATTTAAACATGTTTTTCATATATAACATTACAAATTATGGGTTCATTAATGGATTCTAACAAATTTTTAGAGTCTAAACAATTAACGACAAAGGTCACTTTCATAAGATATATAGGTGTAAGAGGATGGTAGGCATATCTCTAGCTTGTAGGCTTTCACAGCCTTTCTGCCTCCTTGCTCAGCATGGCAGAACCAATAAAAAGAGAGTCAACTAAACATGGCAACTGGAGATATGCCCTAGTGTAGGAGAAAAAATCAAAAATGCCCATTGCATTATTTTCTAAAAAGAGGTGTTGAACTAGAAAACAAAAGAGGACAACCAGCTATATGAGAAAAAAAACTCTCACAACTATCAAAAAAGCTCCCCAGCAATCCCAAAAAACTCTTCACCCATCCCCATAAATCCTCCAGCAACTTTAGCTCTAAAAGTTCATCAAAAACACTGTTACATTGCCTTCCACCCTCAACCAACCTCCATTTTCGTAGCTCCCTAAAACCACAGCCAGAACACCTTTAAAAACTCAACCTTTCGTATATTTTCATCTTCAAAACACCCTATCAGCAACAACATTACCAGAAAGCTCCTTCCTTTCATCATTTTCTTGCTAAACAATAGCAAAAAGAGGGAAAAAATTAAGCTTAAAGTTGCTGCTTTAAAGAAGGAAGAAACTTCAAGCCTTTGCTGGTATATCTTTGACCTTGTCCCATGTGTCTTATGTTTTGATCATACTTTTCATTTTAGTGAGCCCTTCATGCTACTATGGCCCTCCTAATACTCTCATGCATCTTTGTTGCCTTGGTTTTGGTAGTCCTAATATCTTAATGACCTTCTTGACACCTTGATGTGGTGGGATGTATAAACTCACCATACTTCATTTTCATCATTACATAGCCTCTATTCATGTATCTTTTGCCATGTATCTTCCATATTCACATATACATTACATATTTAAATGGTCACTTTGACATGTCTTAGGTATGTTCAAACATTTTCTTGTGTTTTAAGGAGCCTCATGAAATAAAAATCTTGTTTTGACAATTCCAGCATCCATCCTTTTGTTCAAACATGTTCATATCATCTCCATGCACTTTATTTGTCATCTTCTTGCATGTGTCACCCATTTCCATGTCTATGTTTGCAAGTTTATTCCATGTTTATCTTTGTATTTGCTATATTTTGTTCATGATATCTCCATTAAAATGCTTGCTTGTCTCTTATAAACTAATTTTTTTAGAAAACTCCCAAGTTAAGTTTATGCTACCTCCAATAGATGAAGAATAACATGGACTTAATGCTTTCATTAAATTGGTCTCTCAATCTTGGGGATAAATCAACATTTCAACTCTGGATTTCATGGTGAAATATGTTAATTTTTTAGAAAAAAAAAGGAAATCCGTTTTAGTATTAAACCTTGATCTTGAGTCTTATGTTCATTTTGGTGACATGGTCAACGGGTTATTCCATCATCCCAAATTACTTTGGGATTATGGAGTGAACTTGTGAAGCCTGTATTACTTTCTATTGTAGACATTTAGATGTCCTAGGCCTGAGTCCATCTTCGAAAAACAAAAATATCGAATAATTCCCCCTATTTTTGCTCTGGCAGTACTGTAGTCCAAACTTAAAAATTTATTTTTGAGCCATGAAATATTTCCTTTGATTTTTCTAATATTTTTTCTTTAAAGGGCATCAAATTACTTTTCTAACGGTGTCTTATTTGCCTTTGGATCACCCCAAACGAGGGAACTATGACTTTTTGAACCTTTGCTATCCAAAACCCCTAGAACCAAGCATGCAAAATTCTATTTGGGCCATTTCGGCCCATCAAATGATTTTTACAAAATTGGTCGATATTTTTCCCTAAAAGCTCACAAAATTCCCTTTTCAGAAAGGATTATCTATGATTTAACGATCCCAAATAAAGTTAGAATGATTTTACAAAATCCATCATGTCCTTTTAATTGTATATGCTGCTAGTGCTGAGATGAACCTAACTTAAAAAATTAATCGAGCGAGAAAATGCTTTTCTAGAATTTTTGGAATATTTTTATATTAAACCTTGTCGAGTTAACTTCCCAACGGTACCTCATTTCCCTCTGAAATCTTCATATGCACTTGAACAAAATCTAGAAAAACAGATGACACAATGCTGTCCCTTGTTTTCAACCTAATTTTCAAATCCCCTTTTATCAAGATGTTCAGATGTCTCAAAAATGTGCCCGATTGATTCCCCCCATAACATCAACCCCCTTTTGACTCGGATCAAGACTAAAATACAAAAAAATAGGATTCATATTAAAATTTTTGCTAGTGGAGATACTCCAACTCTACTACTCGAAGGGGATACTCCAACCCCATTTTTTAAAATCAAAGTTAAGTTTTCTCCTTATTCCTAAATGTTTTCCTAACTTTGGGGATACTCTAACCCTATTAATCTGAAAGGATACTCCAACCTCATTCTTTTTTAAAAAATAAAAATTTTTATTCCTAACTATTTTTTTTACTCTATTTTAGGGGATGCTCTAACCTTACTACTCCGAAGGGATTCTCCATCCTTGCTTTTACCTCAAAAACTTAAAATTTGCTCTCTTCCAAATACCTTAAACCTTTTTGATAGATATCCTTTTTATTCTTCAAATTACCATCGAACCCAGACTGGTCTCTAAAATTGTCATCCTGATTATTCTTTAATAATCAAAGGCAATTATGAGATACATTTCAATTGTCCTTCCATTTTTATGCTCTTTTGTTTGTAATTGCTTGTTTATGATATTATTATATTTCTTTTTTTTGCCTCACTAACTTGTTTCCTTTTATAGTGTTATTGTGCATTCATATTTAAAATTCATTTTCTAATGAAATTTACGAGGCGATGTTTCGTGTTGGTATCTCTCCAGTGCCTAATATGAAACATCCAATTTTTAAAATCCAATCTAGATATTGTTTTCATAAAAAATCCCTATGTTCCTCACATCTCCGAGGCGCATAGGTGATCTAATTTTTCTTAATAAAAAACCTAGATTTACATTTTCCAAAACTTCATGCACTAAAAAGGATTATATCTAAATAGAGACCAAATGGAGCTGATGTAACTAAGATCAAAGTGAGACATAGTTAGTAGGTACTGATTTTGGGCGCCGTGGGGATGCTAGTCCTTCCTTGCACATAACCAACTATTGAGCCCAACCAACGAATCTTTGGAATTCATAGACCTTGAAATCAATATTTCAAGTTTCATAACTCGTAATATTGTTTTTTAATAGGCGTTCGATCTTGCCTAGTCTAAAAAGATCAATGGTGACTCTAAGTTAACGACCACTTTGTGGTGCTTATCCATATCTAATTGGATGAGTGACTCATCTGATGGTCCCTATCCCCTCCATACCATCACGCCTAATCCAAATCCGAATCAAGGGATAGCTCAGAGGCTCGACCACAACCAACCATCATTCATTCATAAGTCGAGTGCGCCATGCCTTTTGGATCATCCAAAGTTTTTAAGGCCAGGCACGAGCTGACAAAAGGCCATCACACTTAGGAATGGTAGAAAGGTAGAGAATAATGACAAAAAGCTAGGCTCATCCAAAATAAAAAAGTGGTTAATAAAGAAGCTGACAAGATTGAACAACAACCTCGGGTTACCCTTCACCACTTTTTCCATAACATCTTTAAAAGTGAAAACTTGAAAATTAATTTTAGAATTTTATTAAGCGATTCAAGAAAGTCCATAATTAATATTCCTTTTATTAAAGCTTTAGAACAAATGCCTAGCAATATCAAGTTCATAAAAGATGTCTTGTCTAAGAAAGAGGAATTGGGTGAGCTTGAGACTTTTGCACTTACTAAAGAGTGCAGTGCTATTTTGTAAAAAAAAAAAAATCCTACATAAAGTCAAAGATCTAGGAAGTTTCACCATTCCATGCCATATTTGGACTCAATTTTTTGAGAGAGCATTATGTGATCTTAGTGCAATTATAAATTTTATACCTTTTTTCATTTACAAGAGATTAAGTTTAAGAGAGGTAAAACCCACCATAGTTACTTTATAATTGGTAAACAGATCATACACATACCCAAGAGGCATTGTGAAAGATGTTTTGGTGAAAGTTGACAAATTTATCTTTCCAGTTGATTTATAATTCTTGATATGGAGGAAGATGATGAAATACCTATCATCTTAGGAGACTTTTCTAACAACCAATAGAACTTTTATTGATGTGCAAATGAGAGCTTACCATAAGAGTTCAAGACTAGCGGTAATTTTTAATGTTTTCAAATCTATGAAATTTTTTGATTTTGAAGAGTGTTTTGCAATGAATGTGGTAGATAGTGCAACAAACAAAGTTTTTATAGATAGTTGTCCTATTAATTTATTGTAAGCAACACTCGTATCCACTTCCAAAAGGGATGGCGATGAGTTTATTGAGTATTTGAAGTTGCTTAATGCGCTATATTTAACTAGATCTAACCTTGAATTCAAGACTTTGGACCTTTATCTAATAAATTTGCTAACCATCCATTGAGGAGCCATCTTACCTAAAACAACTCTTTCCATATTTGACGTATGCTTTTATTAGCCAAAATTTACCTTTATCTATTGTTATCTCGTCTTCTCTTAGTGATAAATAGAAAGATATGCTTAGGGTGCTTAGAGAGCATATAAGAACATTATGTTGGTTAATTACCAATATCAAGGGGATTAGTCCTTCAATTTGCATGCATAAGATCCTCTTTGAGGGTAATTATAAGGCCACCATAGAGCATCAATGCTGATTTAACCCTATCATGAAAGACATGGTTAAGAAAGAAATCATCGAGTGGTTGGATGCTAGCATTATCTATCATATCTCCAATAGTTTTTAAATGAGTTTAGTCTAATGTATGCAAAAGAATGAGGGGATGATTATGGTTTTCAATGACTATAATAAGCTTATTCCAACAAGAATGGTAAACAATTGGCAAATATGCATGGGTTATAGAAATCTTAACAAAGCCACTAAGAAGGATCACTTTCTCTTATCACTCATTAATTTGATGCTGGACAAGTTAATCGGTAAGGAATTTATTGTTTTTTGTATAGTTATTTAGGATAGAATCAGATTGCTATAGCACTGAAAGATCAAAAGAAGACCACTTTCACATGTTGCTATGAGACTTTTGCTTTTTAGAGAATGTTATTTGAGATTTGTAACTCTTTAATAATCTATTAAAGATGCATGATGACTATATTCTTCAATTTTGCGAAAAATTTCCTAGAGCAATTTATGAATGATTTTTCAGTTTTTGGAAACTTTTTTTATGAATGTTTGCATAATCTAGGTTTGGTGCTTAAAATATGTGAAAAAAAAATTTGGTCCTAAATTGAGAAAAATGCCACTTCATGGTTCAAAAGGGTATTATTCTGGGATAGTTAGTTCCAAAAAAAGGCATAAAAGTGGACAAGGCGAAGATTGAGATAATTAAAAAGCTTTCACCAACTTCGGTTAAAGGTATTCAAAGTTTTTTCAGTCTTGCCAGGTTTAATAGAAGATTCTTTAAAGATTTCTCAAAGATCTCCAAACCACTTTACAATCTCCTAGAAAAAAAGGTACCTTTTAATTTTAATAATGCATGTTTAGCCTCTTTTATGGAATTAAAAAAGAGAGTAGTTTATGCCTCTATTCTTGTCATCCCGAATTGGAATCATCCTTTTTAACTCTTATATGATGCACGTGATTTTGCAATTGATGTGATGTTAAGACTAAGAAAAGAAAAGGTTTTTCATCTCTTTTACTATATAAGAAAAACCTTGATAGATGCTCAATTGAATTATACCACTACTGCAAAAGAACTACTTGTTGTAGTATCTGCTTTTGATAAATTTAGATCATATCTTTTGGGCACTAGAGATATTGTTTATGCTAACCATTCTACTATTAAGTATTTGATTGAAAAGAAGGATGCCAAACCAAGATTGATTCAATGGATACTTCTTTTGGAAGAATTTGATTTAAAAATTCATGATAGAAAAAAAATCAAAAAATCAAATGGCGGATCATCTTTCAAGATTGGAGAATAGGGTAAAAGTTGGTGATTCCATCCAAATCAATAAAATGTTTTCCTGATAAGCAGCACTTCCAAGTAAATCAACAGGAATGACCATGGTATGCCGACTACATCAATTATATTATAAGTAAAGTTTTGCATGTTAATTTAAATTGTCAACAAATGAAAAAGTTCCTCATGATGTTAATTGGGATAAATCTTCCTCCTTTAAGTAATATGTTGATCAGATTATTAGAAAGTTGTACCAAAGGAAGAAATAGAAAATATTTTACAGCACGACCACTCCTCAGATTATAATGGGCATTTTGAAGGAGAATGAACTGTAACAAAAGTGCTACAATCAAGCTTTTATTAGCCAACTATTTTTAAAAATGCTTTCTAAGTTGTTTTGAGATATGACAAGTGTCAAAGAGTAGGCAACATCTTAAGGAGAAATGAGATGCCACTCAATAATATCTTAGAAATAAAGATTTTTTATATATACGATACTGATTTTATAAGACCATTTATTTTCTCCTATAATAATCTTTAAATTTTAGTTGCTATAGATTATGTTTCAAAGTGGGTTGAAGCAATTGCCTTTTTGACTAATGATTCCAATATTATGTTGAATTTTCTAAAAAAAAAACATTTTGCCTGTTTTGGCATACTAAGAGCTATTACTAGTGATGAGGGCTTGTATTTTTGCAATGAATATTTTGAAGCCCTACTTGCTAAATAAGGGGTTAAACATAAGATTGCCATAACCTATCACCCCAAACAAATGACCAAGCTGAAGTGTCAAATCAAAAGATTAAAAAGATCTTGGAGAAGAAGGTTAGCTTAACTAGAAAAGATTCATCCAAAAGATTAGATGATGCATTATAACCATATCAAATTACTTATAAAACTCCTATTGGGATTTCACTATATAGATTGATTTTTGACAAAGCATGTCATCTTTCGATGGAGCTTGAACACAAAGCATATTGGGCTATCAAGAACTTAAATTTTGATTTTCATGCATCCAGAGAAAGGAGATTGTTCAGCTCAAACAAATTTTATCTTCAAACTTATGAAAATGCCAAGATTTACAAGGATAAGACAAAGAGACAGCATGATAAAAAGATCATTTAGTGGAAGTTTAAACAAGTTAATATGTTATTCTCTACAACTCATACTTGCAGTTATTTCTAAGGAAAACTCAAGTCTCGATAGTCTAAACATTTCAAAATCATAAAAGTGTTCCCACACGGTGCCATCGAAGTTGTTAATAAGAGTTTCAACTGAAGTTTCAATGTTAATGAGCAGAAACTTAAGCATTATCGGGGAGATGGATTTGATCACCAAAAGTCCTCAATCACCTTAGCCGACCCTAAATGATCAAGGAATAGTCAAGCTGATGACTATAAGTTAGGCACTTCTTGGGAAGTAACCCAAGTTTCTTAAACATTTTTTTCCTTAACATTAATATTTTTATTTCATTTTATTTATTTATCCATATTTAGCATTGCTAATTTTTTATTTTTCTCTTTATAGGTAATTAAAAATATATATAAATTTTTAAAAATTCTTAGGCACTACAATGCCCAGTAATGTCATAATCCAAGGTTGTAGCACTAAGTTATGTAAAAAATTTAATCAGTGGGGTGTTGTAGCACCAACTCAACTAAAAAATTTTAAGGTTTAAAAGCCTCACTCTTAGTCAAAGATGTCTAAAGGTGAACTCATATCTTTTAAATCTAATGCATTGCATTAGAATAGTGAGATTTAGCTGTATTTTGTAGTTACTAATTTACTTCCTAGTAAGCATTTGAGTGATGTCACCAAAGATAGAGCTATTTTGCTCTATTTAATCTTTATCGGGAGGTCAATAAATATCAACAAACTTATCCATTTAGCGATGATGCATATGGCTTAGTCAACAGGAGAGGGATTATGGTTCCTGTCCTTGATTATTTACTTTGTGCAGCAAAACAAGTGTCCGATGGGAAGACTCTGAAGAATTATTCTATTTGAAAACAGCCATTGACTACAATATGATTAACAAAATGGGATAAAGGTTACCTGCTTAGCCAACTAATATTGGCACTAGTTCCTCATTTATTCCACCCTGACCAAGCTAACCTTGAGTAGCACTTATGGTCAATCAATGCCTTGCTAATGTCAAAGTACAAATAGCTTATAAGACAGAATGTAATTAAGTAATGGAATAGATGTTGCACTTCTTAAAAAATCAACAGGACTTAAGCATGACAAATTACCTTTGAATGCCTCCTCCACGATAGCTACCCCATATTAAGCAACTTGGTGAGGAAGAAAACAAGGAAAAAGATGAAGATGCTTAGACACTCCCTCCCACCACCATATCCATCAAATAGGGAGTAGTCTTAATCTTAACTTTTATTTATTATTGTGCATTGAGGACAATGCTTCATTTAAGTTTAGAGGTGTTTTATTTATAAGTATAGTAAGAGGTAATTAGCATTTAGTTTTCTTGCATGTGCATATCTTTAAGTTTTTTTAATACATTTAGAATTTTTGTCCTTATATTTTGCATGAGTGAAGCTCTTGTAATTGAGATTGTGCTTATTTATGATGAGATCTTTATCTAACAATAAGAACATAGTTATTGATTTATCTTGATTCTTAGGAAAATATGAGCATGATTTGATTTGTTATTAGATTTTTTTTATTTCTTTCATTGTTAGGATATGATTATCAAAATTCTAAGCACCTGATCTCTTACATTGATTGTATTGCGTATTTGAAGACTGTTTATAATGATATTAACTACAATTATGTCTAGAGGCCTAGAATTTGTTTGATTCTCTCTTAAGGCAAAATCCTAACAACACAAAGTCATAGGCCATCTTTAGATCGTTTAAGCCTTTTTAACCCTACCTTTATATATATATATATATATATATCCTTAGTCTAACCCATTTAAACACTAATTCATATATATATATACTTTTTCTTTTGATTGCCATATATTTTATACTAACTTGATAAGAAAAACCATGATCAACCTTCACTATATAAGCATGAGCATGAAATTGTTTTAGAAAATATTATAAGCCATGTTTGAAGTGTTGTATTAGCAAAGACTAAAAAAGAAAAAATTGAAAAAAAATAAAGAACACACAAAATTATGTAAATAAATAAAATGGCATGAAAAAGAAAATGTCATGAAAAAGGGGTATTAGCTTCAAAATATTTGTGAATGGCTCTTTAAAAGATATGAAGAAATAAAAAGTGCCAATCGATGCACTACACTAAAATATATCCTTTTTCCTACCTTGACCTAAGCCTTTCATTGCAAGCTTGATAATGTTCTACTTGATCTTTAATAAGGTGTTAGTCTATATTAGTGGAGAGAGAGATGAAAAGCAAACATATGAGAATCTAGCATGAATTCATAGTTTGCATTAGCATAACTTTATTTAGAATACATGCAATAATTTGTAAATAGATTATATAAACACACACTAGAAATCTATTTGAAGCATGAAATTTATGATTGAATCAGAACATGAATTTAGGTTATGTTTGTATCTACCTTGACTTAAGATATTGAGATGATTTTTAAGGAAAATTAAGGTAATCATCATCTGAGTACATTAATCTTAGTTTGTGTTTCATTTTATTTTGTTTCATTTCTTTGGTTTTCATTTCTTTATTTTGTTTTGTTTTACTCAAGGACTAGCAAAATCTTATGTTTAGAGGTGTGATAGCTCTATAAAAAAGAGTTATTTAGTTCATTATGTGCATTACATTAGCTAGGTCTTAGAGATTTCTATTTAGAGTTTATTTATTTTTAGTGGTTTTTGAAATAGTATTTTTTTTACTTTCCTTATTTTACATTACTTGTAAAGTGGACTCAGTTTAGCAGTTTCCAAAAATAAATTAATTGAGCTACTTGAAGACCTAGTTTCACTCTAGGGTTTTTACCTCTATATAAGACATTTAGGATTAGAATTAAAGATATCGGAGATGCTTTCTAGATTTTATTTTTCTTTAGTTCTCTAAAAAGAAGAGCAACCATCAGGATGTTGCAATTAGAGAAAGATTGGAAAAGCTTGAAGACCAAGACCCAACAACTCTTAGTTTTCTCTTTTTCTTAATTGGTTTATCTTTATTATAATGTTTATGATGGTGAAACTCCCATAGAAGCCCAAACTGCTTTGTGGTAGGCGTGTAGCGTAAAAGGGCAGCTTCTCGTGCCAATCTTTGTATGTTTCAACCATTTTATGGATTATTTTCTTAATGTTCTTGTTGGTTGCCTTGAATGCCCCATTCATTTTTGGATAATATGCCACTGAGTTATGATGCTAAATTTTGAATTAAGAACATGCTACTTTTAACATCTTGTTTTTCAAGTTGTACGTAGTATATATGATGATATGTTCGGGTAACCATATCGGTAAATAGTGTTCTGCTTCATAAACTTAGATACAACTAACTTGGTGACATTGGCATACGAGGCTACCTCTATCTAATTGGTGAAATAGTCAATTGCGACCAGGGTAAAATAATGCCTTTTAGAAGCTTTAGAGGTGATGGTTTCAATCATGTCCATGCCCTATATAGGAAAAGGCCATGGGGTTGTCACAACGTGCAGAGGTAATAGTAAGACATGAATTTTATCTATAAAGATTTTGTACTTGTAGTATTTTTGGGCATGTCAATGTAATCTCTTTTAATGGTTATCAATAGTATCCTAATCTCATGACTAGTTTTTTTATTTAGTGTTTGTTTGCATGCATGTCACAGATCCCCTAATGGCTTTTTCTAGAATTCTCTTGGCTTCAGACGTGTCAACATATTTGAGTAATACCTGATCCTGGCCTTTCTTGTATAAGATCCCACCATCTAGAACAAAACTCATGGGCATTCTTTAAATGGTTTTCTTGTCCATTTTATTAGCATGTTTAGAGTACTATGAGTTCTGAATGTATTGGAGAATGTCATGCTACCACAGTAATTCATCTTTTTCCTTCTTTATGTTCTGGCAGTGTGCCAATTCATAGATGCTCATCTGAAAGGGTGAGACCTTTAATTTTTAATTTACTTTGAACATTGAGGCCAAGGTTGTCAGAATGTTGGCGATTTGGTTTTCCTCTCGAGGTAAATGTTGGAAGCTAATTTCATTAAATCTCGACTTCATGCTTAAACATATACAAACATTTTTCATGAAATTTAAACATACATGTGCAATGGAATAGTGAAAATAAACACTATTGAGATTTCCTCTAAGGACTGGCTTGCTTGTTTTGATGAATCTAATCTATCTAATTATCTAACAAACAGCCTCAGATCATGGTTCAAATAACCTATTGATAAATGTTCCATGACCACAAGTTGTCAAACACCAAGCTCGATTATTGTGAACCAAAACTGTCCAAGAATCTAGCCTGTAATAGTTATCCACACAGTTGATTAGGAAAACATTAAAAAAAGGGAAGAAGTTTATTGCTAGGAGCTATGTTCGTAGCTTAGTTTTCAATAAAGCTTTCTTTGCACTCAAAAGACCTTGATTTAACAATCAAACAAAGAAGAAAAACGATTTTTCTCTTGTTCTATTAAAGTTTGCACATTATCCTACAGATTTGTGGAAGGGATATTACCAACTCCTTTTTAAGGTCCTCTTACCCAAAATTTTTCACCAAAATTAGGGTTGTAGAATGGCAAACACAAGGCTATATATCACTATTAGGAATGCCCCAAGGATGAAAGATATTTTGATGTATTTTATTAGTTTGAACTAATTATTCATATTTATAAGTTCGACTTTTCATTACAACATTGCTATTCCATCCTCATTTAATTTACTTGTTAAAGTAAATGTAAGCAAATATGACTTATTGACTACTTTTGTTTATACCATTGAAATGTTACATGTAGTGGACTTTATATGCAGAAAGACAACATTCTAAGTTATGTTGTCTAAATTCATAATTCATAGTCTATGGGCATAGTAAGAGCAATTAACTCATGTTAAGACTATTATATTTTTCTAAATCCAATTAAGAAGATGGCTTGTCTTGGCCATTTGGACCGAGCCAACTCATAAGCAAAGACATAGATGCATTGCCTAGTGGTGGTGATACATTGGACTGGACCAAAGTGCAATTAATCGTTTAATAAGTCCATTTATTTGGATTAACTTCTTTTGACATTTATTTTGTAATTACCTTAATCATGAGTAAGTAATTGGCTCCATGTGTACAACTTGTATACTTTGACATTCCAAAGGCTAAAGCATCTCGAAGTAGTAAGCTACTAGATTGGTTCATTGAGTATATAACTTATACTTGATTAGAGCTTTACTTATAGATATGAAATCATAGCTCTTTGAAAGAGTTAAGGTTATCCTCTTAAAAGGCATTTTACGGGATAGCGAAAATGGAAGAGGTCTCGGTCATTTGTATACCAAATGATAAATTGTTCACATGTGGTGGACAATCATTTTCACGTATAGAAAATAATAGAACTTTAATATAAAGTGATTAAGTAGGTTAAATGGACTTTAACATTAAGTTGATCACAATTATTATATGAGGGTATTACATAGATGACAAAGTCATTGGACTAAAAAGCTACTTATAAAGCTTACATAATATGATATATAAATCGAATTGCAATCTCAAGTCTCTAGTGGTATGGCTCTGAGATTAATAATTACTTGATTATTTATTCTATATAGAATAACTAATACATAGATTATTGGAACCTGATTATCTATATCCGATTAGTCCTTCCACTAGCGTAACATAATTCCTTAACGGATAGTTATTGATTGGAATACCCAAAGTCGAATGATTCTTAATACGATAAAGTGGTGCGCTAAATATACTCCATTTAGGAGTGTAGGCTTTTTCGTCAGTAAATAAATAAAAAAATTTTTGGTATTATTTATTTAGAATATATATATTTAATTTGATTAAATATTTATTTATACAAGTATGAGTAATTTAAATTAATTATATTTGTCTTTTGATAAATATAAGAATTAATTTAAATTAAATAGATATTAAAAATTAATTATGTAATTAATCTGATATCTAGAAAGTATTGTCTAAATTTTCATTTTTAAATTAATTATGAATAATATTCTAAATAAGTTAAATTTTTTATTTATTTTAATTTTTGATTAAAACTAATTATTTTACTGTAATTAATTTTATTTTGATAACTAGTTAAATAGCCTAAACTCCTTAACGATTTAATTATGAAAAATTATCTAGCTAAATAAAATTAACAATTTAATCAGAATTAATTAAGCATTCAGATTAAATAACTTAAACTCCTTAAAATAAATTTGGCTAAAATAATCTATGTGCAATAGGACTTGGCCGAATTTTGGGCTATGTCCGTAATAGGGTTAGTGGCCAGCCGTGGTTTGTTAAGGATGTGGTAAAATAATTATTTTAATTAAAAAGAAAATTAAAATAAAGGCCATCTTATTACCTGATATAAATAAGAGACAACCTCTAAGGTTTGAGGTTAGACTGTTTAAGGCATCTTTAAGGTTTCAAATCACATTATCTCATTATTTTTAACCCATTAGCATAAAGGTGGTTTTAAAGAAGAATCAAGCCAAACAAATCCAGAGTTGATCAAGAGAAAAAGCGCCCACACACTCTACCATTTGAGAATTAGAGAATAGTATGGAAGGCTATTTGGTTGAAGCTTTCACATGGATCTACTCTAGGAATTCTTGGATGACATCTATAGATCTACAACTCAGGTACTTGATTATGGTAGCTTTATTGTATATAACAACATGATCTAATATAATCTATTTAAAAATTTTTAAAATTTCGCTGTGCAATTTGATTTGTTTTTCCAACAATTAATATAAGAGATAAATCGTCATTATGTTACATACATAAAACTAATAATCAAAATTCTCCTTAATTATGTATGGATTTAATTATTAAAGAATTGGCATTCTAGGTTTTCTATTGTGTTGTTTATCATGATATATATTTTATTAATTTTGTTGATTATGATCTTTTAGATTTTAAAATTGATGTACCTAGGTTTTATTAGATTTGTAATTAGAAGTAGATTATCATCACCAAATAGGTTTGTTTCTATTTTTTTTTCATTTTTATGCAAATCATACATGGACGATGGAAATCTAAAGATCGTAAAGTTTTTTTTATTTTAACTTCTTTGTTTTTTGATAATTAGGAAGCTATTTGAAACCAATAGCTTCTATATAGAACCAACAACTTTTATTTGAATCCAATAGCCTAAAGATATGTAGATTTCCCAAGTGTAAGTACAGCATCAGGAAACCTTAAAACCTTGAAACCCTAACTTGAGCTGCTAAAGGTTAGAACCCTAACAGCTTAGCCATTGGAATACACACGTGCACGGCTATCTGGGGCATTAGCGATGGGGCCCCAAGCCCCGATGTACATTAGGTTTGCATAAACCATCAAGTGCAGTGCATGCACCTACATGGTTTGTGAGAGAACATTAGGGTTCAAACCCAAATGTGCTTCCTAGCATGATTTGCCAAAAATTCTCAAAAGTAATGGGCTCGAGCCTATAACTATTGAAGGATAGATTTTTTAAGGCTATGGGCTATCCATATTTTATCGGGTTATAAAGATAGTTATTTTGCATACTTTATGGTATGAACAAATACATTACATGAATAAAAACCTATGCATGAAGATGGAGCAAAAATTCAAGACCCAAAGTATGCTTTGAATGAAATTCTTTTAATTTTATTTTTCTTGGTTAAATTTTTTGTCTATATGTTGTTGATGGATGTATGTATGTGTTTGATAACATTTCATATAGAATAGGTGAATGCTACTCAGATTTATATTGATCATACATATTAAAAACCTTACATGTTTTTTTAAAATATTGAATAGGAAAAGATTTCAAACAAAACCAACAGCTTCCATTGTTGATCCATATGTGAAAGCATGGTAGCACCACATGTCAGTTCCACCCTGGCGATACCCTTCAATAGGTGGTCGACTGGCACCAGTATACTAGATGGATCTCTTATGAGGAAAATGTGCTTAGGCATGTTTTATTTGAGATCATCCCTCAATGATTTAAATATCACAGGGATTGGGTTTTGTAAACAATGGTTATACACTTGAGATTGGTTTAATAATAACCTCCCCTTAGGGCTCTATTAATTATACTCATGGTCGAACAAGCGGTTATTAATAAATGTCTTAACCTAGGAGGATTTAGAGTAACATATATTAATTGGATGGGATCCATGTTTTTGGCTGTTTGTTTTATGATCAACCCTCGATGGCTTAAGGCAATGATGCTAAAAATTACAGCCTTAAAGACAACCTAGGCGAAAATAAGGCTTTAAAGAAATGGCTTAAGCAAAAACAATAACCTAAAGACAACCTCGATGAGACCAGGTTTTAAGAAACAACCTAGGCAAAACCAAAGACCTAAACTAGGGTGAAATTAACCTAGACAAAACTACAAAACCAAACACCTAAAGACATTTCTTAAAACATTCTTAAGAAGAGGTTTTTGAAGACTCTAGAAAATATCCTAAAAAAAAGCTTGTAAAACCCTAAAAGCATCTTCAAAAAAAAGCTTATAAGATCTTTGAACATATCCTTCAGAAAAGGCTTTGGAAAATTTTCAGAAATATCTTCAAGAGTAGGCTTATAAAATCCCTGAAATCATCCTCAAGAAGAGGCCTGTGAAATCTCTAAAAAATTACTAGATGAGGCTTAAAATCTTTGAATTCATCCCCAAGAAAAGGCTTGTGAAATCTTTAAGGACATCATTAACAAGAGGCTTAAAATTTCTGAACACATCCCTAAAAAGAAGCTTGTGAACATCTCTAAAAGCATCCTGAAGAAAATGCATTTGAAATGTCTCTAAAAAATATCCTTAAGAAGAGGCTTATAAAATCTCTGAACACATCCTTAAGAAGAGGATTGTAAAAATCTCTAAAAACATCCTCAAGAAGAGGCTTTTGAAATCTCTCTGAAAAATATCCATAAAAAGAGGCTTATAAAATCTCCAAACATCTCCCTAAGAAAAGGTTTGTGAAATCTCTAAAAACATCCTTAAGAAGAGGTTTTTAAAGACTCTAAAGAAATGCTCATGATAGGCTTATAAAATCTGTGAAAAATATCCTTTAGAAAGGCTTGTGCCATCTCTTGAAACATCTTCAGGAGAGGGTTTCAAATTCGCTAAAACATCCTTAAGGGAAACTTATAAAATCTTTAAAAAATCCTCAAGAAAGGCTTTTATCATCTTTTAAAACATCCTCCAGGGAGGCTAATGTCTTCAAGGGAGGATTAATGATTATCCTTAAAGAAAATTTTCTTTATCACAATTTAAAATCTCTTTAAACATGTAATGCAAAGCACACTATGACTTTTATGCAATGCCATAGACTTGATTATGCAATGTTATATATGGTATGCAATGAATGTCATGCAATGCTAACATCTCCAACAAATACTTCTTTAAATAAGCTCACAATAGCATCCTTTCCAACCATTTTCCCTTTATGGTTTCAACACATGTGATACCCTTTATGAATCTCAAACGCTCATCATTCACAAAAATTTTTCTCTCTCAATCCCATGATCTAACCCATTAATATTCACCTCACTCTTTTTTTTTCCCTAAAGTATTAACACTTTAAAGTGTACCCAGGTTTAGATCAACTTTTGTTATCAATTCCTTTTCTAAGAATACACCCTGAGCTCCTTATACCGTAGAGAAGCGATCAATCCTTTTCAAACCATCTATAATTTTCTTACGGATTTTGACACTATTACCTAAAATCCATGCCCTAACTTTTCCTTTCTAATCCTATAATTTAGGAAATGTGATTCGTAATAGTCTTCTGCCTCTCTTTCAGGAGAACCTATGCCTATTCATGACATTCTTTTCTCAAAACAAACACTTCCTTGAAAAATGCATAGCTTAAAACACTCATTTAAAGAAATTTGAGTTTTGCAAAACATTGCCCTAAAGCACATAATATTCAAGTCTCTAAAAGATAGATACTTCACTGCTAGGAAATTCCTTGAATGGTAATTTTATCTTTTGCAGATTTGGTTAAAGGGTTTTTCATAATAAGACTTCGATTGGTCCAAAGAGATTTCATAAAAATAAAATATGTGCCTTACAATTCTAGGTTCCCAAATGGATCAGCCTTTACAAAACATGGATTCTATAGGAACCAAGCAATATCAATATTCTTATAAGTTTCCCTCTGCTTTTAACCTAATAGGCACTAAGATTGTTCATGACAAGGTCCAGGTTATAGGATCAATTTTGAAAAATAAAAAGATCTAACTTTTCAAGTTAGTCCCTTTAAATAAGAGCTGACACCTTGGGATATTCAGGGATTGTTGTGTGTCCCTAGATTGTTTTTTGACAACATCTAGATAATCCTATGAGTGACACCTAAAATTCTAAGATTATGCTCTTGACTGCCAGTTTTCAAGTTTTCTCCCTAAGCTTAATTTTTTTTCTTTTTTTTTTGATTTATTATGCTCTTAGCAATATTAAAATCTACCCAAAAGACAATTTCCCAAAGAATAGGCTCATCAACTCAAATAGCCATACTTGATCAAAATGGACTTTTCTACGTACATAAGGTAGGCCATGGTTAAGGGTTTAGAAGAAAAGATATATAGGCCCAAATCAATTGTTTAAGGGTCAAAAGATCAAAGATCATTTCTTCTTATGAAGGCTTTTATCCCTTCCACCTATTTTGGACCACACTTTATCCTTATTTCTTCATCTACTTTTCATTTTCATTTTTTCTTTTGTTTCACTCTTTTTGAGTTGTTTCTTTCACTTTTTTCCTTTTTTTCTATTTTTCTCTTTCTTTAAATTTTTTTTTATGTAGGAAATCCTAGATTTTGAAAACTTGGTCCATTTTTGACTTTGCGCTAATTTCTTGGGCTTTTTTGAAACTATAGAATGGGATGTCTAACCTCACATTTTTTGAAGAGTTTTCTCTTTTCGTGCCCCCAATATGGAGGGTGATCCTTGATCAGGGTTCGTAGAAAGAAATAATTCATTAGGCTTAGAAAGGATAAGTAAAGGAATAATTTTTATATTTGAGAAAAGATAATGAAAGAACTATTTGTTAACTCAAACACAACGACACAAGCTAAAAAGTCATTCTTCGAAAAATGGCTTTTAGACAATCCTAAGCATCCTAATCACATGATGTTGCATTCTATTTTTTGTATTTCATATTTTTCTTTTTGCATTTTTTTCTTTTCACTTGTTCAATTTTTCATGCTTCTAAAATTCACACCACAATTTACCTTTTCTCTCTAAATTTATTACCATATCTTTTTTTTGGTTCATCACTAATGAGGAATTATAGAATGCCAAGATCAAAATTAACTTGAGGCATCCTATGTATAATTTAAAAGAAATTTCCAACTTTAGGTAATTCAAAAAGAATAAAGCTTAAAAAGGTGAAACCTTGATGTTGGGCGATTCAAAGTGTTATAAAAGAAATAGGCTCAAATGGTTTTCTAACAATAGAAGGTTGCGTCATTGATCCATCACGCCTCAAGATGCAAACTGGTTTTCAAAAACAATGAACAAGAGGTTCACGTTTGAAAGGTTAGAAAAAAGGTAAATGGTAGCACATTCTTAGCCCAAGTTACCATAGCTTTAGGACCTTTTGTAGAATATCATATCTACTCAATTTCTAAAGGAATCCATGAATCCTAAAAATTTGATTTATTACTCCTAACCTAGGTCGAGGCATTCATTTATTAGTTGTTTCAGAGCAATTATAAATGGTGAAATTCGAAATCAATTCCATAAAGTTATAGGCCGTTTAGGCTGTCGTAGTGTTCAAGGAAAAGTCTAGAAGATCAATGTTAGGGTATAAGTTCATTCCTAACATTAAACATCAATATTCTTAAGACTTTCTATTATTTTGTTCCTTAAAAATTTTCCTATTTAGAAAACATTTTGTCACTTTTAGCAAAATATCTAAATTATACCCACCTTAATTTATGCTATCAAACATTTCAAAGCATGCATGCTTTACAGAAAAAGATGTCAATCTAGAGATAGAAGTTTCCTCCATAGAATAATTCAATAGTCAGATCTCTGTGCTTTCACCTAATGCAAAACTAGTTACTCATAACCCTTTAAGCATCCTCTTTCCACCATGGGATCCAAATTCTAGCTTTATCCATTATCGTAACATGGTAGACGTGAATTTAACATGCTAGACTTGAAACAAATAAATTTTATTTTCTCGTATTGAGATAGACTTAATTAAACAAATTGCACATCCAACTTAACCCTAAATAATCAGTATTATATGACCAAATAACTAGAAGTTGCCACTAATCTGGTTCTAGCAAGGTGAGATTGGTCACATATTAGGGATCCTATCTTAAGGGTTACAAATCCCTCCAAAACAAGCTTCGACATCTATGTTATACCAGAGTTAACGTGAAAGGGTTCGGGAGTCGATTACAATCATGAGTAAGGATCGATCCCTCTCATGATGCTTAAAAATCGATACCTCTTAATCACTTGTTAACTAAAGTCTTAATCATGATTGGTTTTTAACTTTTTTGATATTTGATTATAATTCTCCATTTTTTGAAATTATTTAATATTAAATCAAATCTTTATATTTTTTGAAAATCAAAATATTTTTCCCAACCCTCCAAAAAACTTGAAGGAATATAAAATTTTTTTTGGTAAAATTGAAAATTTTGATTTACTTGTTTAGAAAGTATATTCTTTTTTATGCAATAATGGATGAGGTGATTTTCATCTACTGGAAGCACAACTATAAACTAGTTTAACTTAGGGATATTGCCTTTGATTTTTAAAAAGTTATATTATAACTAACGTCTAAACATATTAAATTAAAAACACAATATCACAAGAATAACTCCAAAAAACATATATCATATTGCAAATTGATCTTTTGATTATGGAAACTAATCTAAATGGATCTAGCATACATGGACATTATGAAATGTTCGAGGAAATGATTTGAATGCATGAAATTTTGCATAATAACTCCTAAGTCACGAAAAATGACCTAAATGAAATCAAAATTCAAGATCATCAAAATTGAGCTACATGACTTTAAAATGCATGGAATGACATAAAAGTCCATAGAAAATGGTAAATTACTAAAATGCCTTTAAATGCATAAACTTGCATTAGTGGCCCTAAATCATTGCAAATTACTAGAATAACCTTAAAATGCATGATATTACATAAATGGTCTTAAATCATTGCAAATAATTAGAATGGTGCTAAAATGCGTGAAATTACATAATAACCTTTAAATCATAGGAAATTACTAAAATGGCCCTTAAATACATGAGAATGCATAAATGGTCCTTTTAAGCTTTTACCACCCTTAAATGCACCCATAAACATTTTTGCTCAACAAAAATACAAATATGGCATGAATATGAATAGATTTATTATTATGCATGGTGACATGGTCATAATCACAATGTTCTCATGGAGAATGCATAGACACATGAATCATTATCATAATGCATAAGAATATCATAAAATGCATTTCATACATGCTGTTAAACATAAAATGGCCTATTAACATGAACATATGTAAGTACACTAACATGCATGGTAAGGTTGCCATAATCACAATAATTTCTTGGAAAATGCATGGACATGTGCACATGATAATAACATATGAAAATGTCATAGAATGATTTTAAACATGAAATAGCTCATCCTCATGTACATACATAAGTATACTAACATGTATGGTGATTTGGCCATAATCATGGTATTTTCATGGAAAAATGCATGAAAATGGGAATGATAACAATAATAATGCATAGAAAGAACATGAAATGCAAGTATCATACATGGAATAACATATAAGTAGCTTGAAGAGCTAGAATAAAGCTACACCATGAAGAAAACTTAAAGAAAATCACATAGAAAATTAGAAAACTTGGCATAAAACATTTGGAAAACAATTCTCCTTGATGGAAACATGATTTTTGAGAAACTTTTAATAAAACTTAGCAAAGCAAGCCAAAAAAAAAATTTAAAGATCGTAGTTCAAGATTTGGCCATAAACATGGTTTTTATGCCTTTGGCTCAAATCATCACTAATGAGTAGCTGAGGATCCTCAAGCTCACATAATATGAAGAGAAAATTGATCAAAAACAAGGTAGAAAACAAATAGGAAGACAACCTGGATTAGACTTGAAGAGCACCCTCTTGGTCATTTTTTTTTCTTTTTTTTCTTTTTTTTTCTTTCTATTTCTTCTTTTCTAGCTATTTTTTCTAAGAACCAACACTTTCCCTCTATTTTGGATTCCCTAAGAGGGTTAGAACCTCCATTCGCTTATCACTTCTTATCCCTATTCATTACAGCCCATTTCTTGACAACTCATGCAAGCTTGCTTGCAAGCAAACCATCTAATGCATAGATGATCTAATCAAAAGGGCTGAAATCCTTTGATTTGGGGCATTGATTCAATTGATCAAAGTGAATAAACTCAACTATATTGCTTCAAAAAGAAACCCCCATCCAAATGGCCCTACCTTAGTTTAATACAACAAAGAGTTTTTAACTCTAATCTAAAATAGCCATCCATTGAAGTTTAACTAAAATAGACTAAAAATGGTTAGGAAACAACCAAACTAGATGCCAGTTGGTTCCCAAGCATAATTAAAGCGTTAATCTCAGTTATCTTAAGCTCACTCATGCTTTAATAGATTAATCATAGGAGTGGTTCTCATGCCTATGTCTCAATGTAAAAATGCTTGTAGAAGACCTCTTATATGGTTATGAAGAAAGAGGAAATGTAAAAAAACTTAGGTTAAACAGCTTGTTCGTGGTGAAAATTTTCACACGGTATCAATATTGTCGCAATGTGGCCCTGACATAAATCCTGACTAGCCTGACTTAAAATGGCAAATACATCCATTGTTTCTATATAAATATCCATATATAATTATTTCTTTTTATTTCTAGGAGCCTATATCATGATTATTATACTTTATTTTTCATACCGGGTACTGAGTTGTTGAGATGAATCGCTCAACTAACTTCTTTGAATAGTTGTTACAAAATGAACATTTTTGGTGGAGTCGCCACCAATCTGTTTTGGCCAAGTGAGATTGGATACCTGCCAGAGTTAATATTTTAAGGATTATAAAACCCACAAAAACAAACTCCGAAGTCTGCACTCATACCAGAGATCACTTGAAAGGGTCCGGGAGTCGATTACAATCATAAGTAAGGATCGACCTTCTCATGATGCACGATAATTGGTACCTTATTAATCATGTGTTAAATAAATTTGATTTTTATTCGGTTTCAATATTCGATATTTAATTATAATTCCTGTAATATTTTATTAAACAAATTTATTATTTCGAGGAAAGTTGGGTTTTATTACATTTTAAAATCATAAAATTATTCATACCCTTCCGGGGAACCTAGTGGACATGAATTCTCTATCTTATCCTGCTGGAGAACCATGCGAAATACGAAAGGTTTTGTTTTTTTAATAAAAAATCTAGACTTCCTATTTAAAAGGGCATCTCGCTATTAAAATAATCCATAAAATTCAACACATATTCTAGTAGGAATTCTACGTATTAATTTAATTAGGAGACATTGCCTTATTTATAAAAATAATTTTATTTATTAAAAATACGGACTTGTTGACCTATAAATGACCTAATATGATGGACTTATTCTTAATATGTACTTTCGACGTGAAAGTATCCTAATACTCATATAAGACTTGGTTCTAATGCAAAATTATAAAAACACCCCCAAGGTATACCTTTTACATAAAAGTATCCCAGTAACCCTTAAAGGACTCAAAAATGATTGGAAAAGGGCGAATCTATCCTAAATATGCACTTTAGGCCTAAAAACATCCTAATGCTTATCTAAGACTAGACTGGAAAAAGAATTACGAAAATGCTCTTAAGGTATATCCTCGACATGAAAGTATCTCGTTAAACCTAATGGATCTTAAAATGATCTAGAAAGGCTAAACTAGTCCTAAAAATTCACCTTCAGCATAAAATCATCCCGGTGAAGAAAATTACCAAAATCCCCCAACAGTATACTTTCAATGTGAAAGTATCTCGGTAACCCTAATGGACCTTAAAATGATCTGGGAAGGCTCAACTAATCCAAAAATTCACCTTTGGCGTAAAAATGTCCCAATAATAAAAATTACCAAAATGCCTCTAGGGTATACCTTCGATGTGAAAGTATCTTGGTAACTCTATTGAACCTTAAAATGATCTAGGAAGGCTAAACTAATCCCAAATATTCACCTTTGGCGTAAAAGTGTCCCGATAAAAAAATTACTAAATGCCCCTAGGGTATACCTTAGACGTGGAAGTGTCCTAATAACCCTAATAAATTTTAAAGTGATCTAGGAAGGCTAAACTAATCCTAAATATTCACCTTTGGCGTAAACGCATCCTAGCAAAAAAATTACCAAAATGCCCCTAGGGTATATCTTTCACGTAAAAGTATCTCGGTAACCCTAATAGATCTTAAAATGATTTGGGAAGGCTGAACTAATCCTAACTATTTACCTTTGGCGTAAAAGCATCTCGATAAAAAATTACCAAAATGCCTCTAGGGTATACATTCGACATGAAAGTATCCCGATAACCCTAATGGACCCTAAAATGACTTTAGGAAGGCTAAACTAATCCTAAATATTCACCTTAGGCGTAAAAGCATCCTGGTGTGAAAAATTACCAAAATGCGCCTAAGGTATACCTTCAATGTGAAAGTATCCCGGTAACCCTAATGGACCTTAAAATGACTTTAGGAAGGCTAAAATAATCCGAAATATTCACCTTTGATGTAAAAGCATCTTGGTAAAAAATTACCAAAATGCCCTTAGGGTATACTTTCAATGTGAAAGTATCCCAATAACCCTAATGGACACTAAAATGATTAAATGTAGATGAAATTAGTCTAAATGGAAAAGCTAAAATTTTAAATTTAACTTAAAATGCAAAATTCGTAATCAAGCTCTTAAATTTTACAAATTATGTTTCATATCCTTTGAAGGATTGAACAAATACGATAAGTTTTGAAATTTTCTATATTCCTACGGAAGGCCATAGAAATAATAGAAATCATTAAAACTAGTGAAATGTCCATTTTGCCCCCTAAATATAAAAATTTGCTATTTAGTCCCTAACTTTCAAAATTTTTCATTTTAATCCCTACATGGAAAAATGCCCTAAAATTCATAAAATCACAAGAAAATATACATGGAAAATACAGCAAATATATCAACAAGATTTCAGCCAAACATCTTGGCCTTAAAATAATTTTTTCTATATTTTACAAAATAACCCCTAAACTTTATAAAATTACATTTTGACCCCTATATTATAAAATATCACAAAACATCACAACAAATCATCAAACTAGCAAAGAATCACCAAAAAAACATCGCAAGAACGTGCATAAAAATTTGACCAAACACTTTTAGCCATAAAGCATAATTTTTCATATTTCACAGTTTAGTCCCTAGACTTCTTAAAATTGCAAAATAACCTCTAAAATATTGAAAATACTTAGAACATGCTTACAAACTCATGAATCAGAAATCTCATGGCTTACAAAGCTCTCGGCCAAGCCAAAAATATCACATAAAAGCTTTTACAACTTTTGCAATTTAGTCCCTAAGTTTACAACTATTACAAAATAACTTAATAACCCTAAAATCAAAGCAAAAATAAACACAAAATCATCATTATCAAGCCCAATCAGGTTCAGCCAAGGCATAGAAAGCATCAAGACAAATTTTTTTTATCATGAAATTTCATAAATAATATCATAAATTTATAAACAAAATTTTTTTAAGCTTAAAAATACAAAAAATCACTAATATTTCAATATAAATCATCATGAACATAACATAATAAATATTATAAAACATGTATTCTTTGAAGATAATATCGTTATTACAAATGAACACAAAATATTATATTAAAAATAAGAAAAAGAAATACAACAAAATCAAATAAATCAAGAAAATCCATAAATTTTAATTATTGTTTTCATGCTTGGCCTTTGAACATGGAATGAAATCCATGAGCTCAAGCAATCACAAAACTCACTAAAATCTCTAGAAATCAAGCATGAAATCAACATAAATATAAAATTATGGAAGAGAAGTTACCTTGAAAGCTTGAAAAACATTAAAAAAAAAAACCCAAGTAATTTTTATGGATTTTTCGAGCTTTTGGCTTATGGAAGTTATGAACTATTTGGGAGAAATTTTTTCATGGTTTTTCCAATGTGTGGGGACGTCAAGATGATGGATTTTTTCAATCCATTTTTTTCTGTGAGTTTCTCCCTAAAATCTCTAAAAATCTTCTTTCATTTATTGCATGTCATAATTTCTTGATTTTCTATTTGATTTATTTTAGATATGATTTGATTTTGGACAAATTAATTGGATTTAAATTTATAACTTTTGTCTCCTTGTGATGTTATGCTGGATATCATTAATTTCTATAGACATTGTAAGTGATATTCGTATATAATATGCAAAATTATATAGTAAAAATTAATTAAAATGATTAAATTATAAAAATTAAAAATTATGAATTATTTCATATGATTAATTTAATTTAATTTAATTTAATGATAAAAATGATTTTTTTGTACAAGAAAAAAAATTAAAAATAGCAAACCCGTAAAATTTTAAGAGAAAAACTTTTACTGGGAAAAACTGTTATATACGAAAAATGCAAAACTCATAAAATAAATTAAAATTTTACAAAATGATTGAATAAGGATTAAAATAATATTTAAAGAATTAGAAAAATTATGAACTCTGAAAAATCCTACTAAAAAAATTTATAGAGTAGAAACTCTGTATTTGGGTAACAAGAAAAATTCTAAAACTTATAAAATAAGTTGAATCTTTCAAAACTGATTTAATATAAATTAAAGAATAATATTTTAAGAATTTTAAAAATTGTAAACTAAGAAAAATTCTCCTAAAAAATTTACGGAGTAGAAAACTCAGTATTTTTGGAAACGGAACAAAATTATGGAATCAAAATGCAAAACTCATAAAATAAAATGAATTTTAGAAAAATGATTTAATATGGATCAAACAATTATATTTGAAGAATTTTAAAAATTACAAACTCAAAAAAATCCTACCGAAAAAATTTATGAGTAAAAAACTTCGTATCTTGATAACAGAAAAATTCTAAAACTTATAAAACAAATTGAATTTTTCAAAACGAATTTTATATGGATTAAATAATAATATTTAAAGAATTTTTAAAATTATAAACTCAAAAAAATCTTACCGAAAATATTTACGGGTAGAAAACTCTGTATCTCGATAGCAGAAAAATTTTAAAACTCACAAAATAAATTGAATTATTTAAAACTGATTTAATATAGATTAAATAATAATATTTAAAGAAATTTAAAAATTAGAAACTCAAAAAAATCTCACCAAAAAAAATTTACGAAGTATAAAACTCGTATCTTGGTAACAAAAAAAATTTCTAAAACTTATAAAATAAATTAAAATTTTTAAAACTGATTTAATATGGATTAAATAATAATAATTAAAGAATTTTGAAATTATAAACTCAAAAAAATCCTATCAAAAAAATTTAAAATAGGAAACTTCATATCTCGATAACAGAAAAAATTATAAAACTTATAAAATAAAATTAAAATTTTCAAAGCTGGTTTAATATGGATTAAATAATAATGTTTAAAGAAATTTAAAAATTATAAACTCAAAAATATCTTACTAAAAAATTTTTGAAGTATAAAACCTGTATCTTGATAACAGATAAAATAAAAGGAATTATAAAACCCATATCTCACCGAAAATATTTAATAAATTTTAAAAATTATAAACTAAGAAAAATCTTTCCAAAAATTACAGAGTAGAAAACTTTGTGCTTCAGAAACAGAAGAATTTTAAAAGAAAAATACAAAACTGTTAAAATAAAAAGAAATTTTCCTAAATTAATTTAATATGAGTTAAATAATAATATTTGAGGAATTTAAAATATATATATATAAACTTATAAAAATCTTCCAAAAAATTTCATGGAGTAAAAAATTATGTATTTCTAAAATGGAAAAAATTTCAAAATTCATGATAAATAAATGAATTTTAAAAAACTGATTTAATGGTAGTTGAAAGTGAATATTTAAAGAATTTTAAAATTCAAAACTAAAAGAAAATTACACAAAAAATTTTACAGATAATAGAAAGTTTGCATTTTAGAATCAAGAAAATTTCTAAAAATACATTAAAAATTATATAAAATGAATTAAATAAAACATATTATTCAAAATATTAATTTATAAAATGGTAAAGATGAAAATCCAAAATTTGAAATAATTTTATCAGAAAAATTTCACAAATACAATACTCACGATACTGTGAAAAAAATTCAAAATTAATTACAACCAATAAGCAACTTGACACCATGTGGTATAAAATGCCAACATGAATTTTTCCTTGAATATTTCTAATTTTTTGGAGTACATATCAGCATAAATACCATATCTTTACCAGTATAATTATAGGATGGTCAACTTCCAGGTTTAATGAAAAATTCTTTAAAAATTTCAAAAAATAAAAAATTTGACCGCGATATCGTTCGCAGAAACAAATTCTCAAAATTTTGATAAGAAAAGATAAAAAATGACTTTTCTCTTAAATATTCGTTCTATATATCCGAAATTAAAGATCAAAATTCTTCTTTATCACGTGAACTTGCGGCCATTTAATTATGAATAAAAAGGTTTTGAGAATGTCTGATTCATCTAAAAAAGATTGTTTCCAATGAAGGTTGTTGTTAAGTACTCAATCTCAGATATTGAGGATTATTAAAAAAGAAAAGATTAAAAAATGACTTTTCTCCTAAATATTCATTTTATATATCCAAAATTAGAAATCAAAGTGTGATTCTTTTTTATCACATGAATTTACGGTCATTTAACTATGAATAAAAAGGTTTTGAGAATGTCTGATTCATCTAAAAAAGATCATTCCCAATGAAGGTTGTCATTAAGTATTCAATCTCAGATATTAAGGATTATTAAAAAAGAAAAAGGGGACCCAGATGAAATTAGGTGTCTATAGCTGCCCCTCTTTGATCGTTGCTGATAATCATGACTAGGGCAAAGACCAAATAGACATAATTTCATTCAGGTTGTTAAGCTTTGAAAAATTAACTAAACAAAAAATGAATAAAAGCTAATTAGGCCTAAGGAGAAATCTTAAATTAAATGGTAACTCAGGTAAGTCCTAAGTCAAAAGGAGTTGACTAGGACAAAATCATGTTGGTCAACAAACAAGAGAGGTTATTGGGTTGAAACCATATAAGTCAAATAAGTAAAGGATTGACCGATGCAAAACTTACAAGTCAACAAGGGTTAAGAGTTGACTGGGGCAAAATCTATAAGTCAATAAATAAAAAGGGTTGACTGAGATGAAATCGACAAGTCAACATCAGTAAGAAATTAACCGGGGCAAAATCTATAAGTCAACAAATAAAAAGGGTTGACCGAGATGAAACTGACAAATCAACATTGATAAGAGATTGATCGGGACAAAACCGACAAGTCAACATAGGTAAGAGCTTGACCAGGACAAAATTAACAAGTCAATAAATCAAAAGGGTTAACCGAGATAAAATCGATAAGTAAACATAGATAAAGGGTTAACCAAGATAAAACTAACAAGTCAATAAACAAAAAGGTTGATCGGGATAAACTAACAAGTCAACAAAGATAAAATGTTGACCAAGATAAAATCAACAAAGTTAACAAAGATAGATAGGTTGATCGGGATAAAATCAACAAATTAACAAAGATAAAATATTGATCAGGATAAAATCAACAAAGTCAGCAAAGATAAAAGGTTGACTGAGACAAAGTTGATAAGTCAACAGGGATATAAGAGTTGACTGGGACAAAGCCAGCAAGTCAATAAGGATAAAAGGTTGATCGGGACAAAGCTGACAAGTCAATAGGGATAAAAAGATTAACTGGGGCAAAGCCTACAATTCAATAGGGATAAAAGGGTTGACTAGGTTCAAGCTCATAAGTCAATAGGGATAAAAGGGTTGACTGGGATAAAGTTAAGAAGTCAACAGGGAGAAAAGGTTGACCAAGACAAAGTTGACAAGTTAACATGGATAAAAGGGTTGATTGGGACAAAGTCGATAAGTGAACAGAGAGAAAAAGTTATCAGGATAATGTCAACAAGTCAATAGGGATAAAGGGTTGACTGGGGTAAAGTTGACAAGTTAACAACGATAAAATGGTTGATCAGGACAAAGTCGATAAGTCAATAAGGATAAAAAGGTTGACCAGGACAAAGTCGACAAGTCAACAGGGATAGAAAGATTGACGGGGATAAAGTCGACAGTCAATAGGGATATCCTGCATTGAGAGCTTAGTAAAGAAGAGAGGAAATAAGATGCACAACAAAGAGAAACCAAGACCCAATACCTAAGGACGAAAGGGAGAATGTAAAAGAGAACCATTCAGCCCAAAAAAATCCATCTTAGTTATAGTACAATAAAACACTGTCATAACTAAGGTGGCATTCCCTTTTGATAATGAGCATAATAATAATTGTTAATGAGCATAATATGATCATAATATTTTGCTAACCAATTTCAAAAATTATGGGACTACATAATATCCCTAAAATTGTATGACTATTATTTTCTCAAAATTTTATTTTGAAAAAAGGCCAAAAAATGCCATATTATGTAGTCCTACAATTTTTGAAATTGCTCAGTGCATCCACCTTAGTTATGGTACAGTAAAACACTTCCATAACTAAAGTGGGTTTCCCCTTTGATAATGAGCATAATAATAATTGTTAATGAGCATAATATGATCATAATATTCCACTGACCAATTTCAAAAATTGTGGAACTACATAATATGCCTAAAATTGTATGACTATTTTCTCAAAAGTCTATTTTAAAAAATGGCTAAAAAATGCCATATTATGTAGTCCCACAATTTTTTATATTGCTCAGCACTAGGTGATAATTTAATACAAAGCTGACAAGTCAACAGACAGAAAAAGTTAACTAGGACAAAGCCAACAAGTCAACAGGGATAAAAGGATTGACTGGGACAAAGTTGACAAGTCAACAGGGATAAATGGGTTGACTAAGATAAAGTCGACAAGTCAATAGGGAGAAAAGGTTGACCAAGATAAAGCTGACAAGTCAACAGGGATGAAAGGGTTGACTGGGACAAAGCAGACAAGTCAACAGGAATAAAAGGGTTGGCTAAGACAAAATCGATAAGTCAACAGGGAGAAAAGGTTGACTGAGACAAAGTTGACAAGTCAACATAGATAAAATGGTTGACTAGGACAAAACCGATAGGTCAACAGAGAAAAAAAGTTGATCGAGGCGATGTCAACAAGGATAAAAGGTTGATTGGGACAAAGCTGACAAGTCAATAGAGAGAAAAGGTTGACTGGGACAAAGCCGACAGGTCAACAAGGATAAAAGGGTTGATTGGGACAAAGCTGACAAGTCAACAAGGATAAAAGGGTTGACTAAGATAAAGTCGACAAGTCAACAAGGAGAAAAAGTTGACCAGAACAAAGTTGACAAGTCAACATAGATAAAAAGGTTGACTAAGGCAAAGTCGACAAGTCAACTATGAGAAAAAGTTGATCGGGACAATGTCAACAAGTCAATAAGGATAAAAGGTTGACTAGGATAAAACCGAAAAGTCAATAGGGAGAAAAGGTTGACTGGGCACAGCCGATAAGTCAACAGGGATAAAAGGGTTGATTGGGATAAAGCCGACAAGTCAATAGGGATAAAAAGGTTGATTGAGACAAAGCCAACAAGTCAACAGGTATAAAAGGATTGACTGGGATAATGCTGATAAGTCAACAGGGATAAAAGGGTTGACTAAGACAAGTTTGACAAGTCAACAGGGAGAAAAAGTTGATTGGGACAAAGCTGATAAGTCAATAGGGATAAAAAGGTTAACTGGGACAGCTAACAAGTTAACAGGGAGAAAAGTTTGATCAAGACAAAGCTAACAAGTCAACAGGGATAAAAAGGTTGACTGGGAAAAAGCTGACAAGTCAATAGAGAGAAAAAGTTGATCGAGACAAAGTCAACAAGTCAACAGGGATAAACGGTTGATTGGGATAGAGCTGACATGTCAACATAGGTAAAAGGTTAGTGTAACATTTAAAACTTGATCAATTATCAAAATGAAGCACTTAACTAACTTAAATCTCGCTCCACCTACCTTGCCATAGGATTGCATGAAAGGGTGATAAAAACTCTTTTAAATGCTTCGAATATTGTCATTGAAGTATTGAAAACATATTTTTGGATGCTTTAAATATCACCATCAAAGTTTTTTCAAAGCCTTCTTCACCTACCTTACCATAGGATCGCGTAAGAAGGTGATAGGTTTCTTTAGAGAATCATTCAATCTTTCCTGAAAAGTCATCAAATATCAAATATTAAATTAGTGCTCATTGATTCAATGATATAACTTATACAATTGGATAAGTATCTGTTCAAGGCATATTTGCTTACTTTTACAAAATCATGAAAAGCATCATATTTCATCAAAATTCTAGGATTTATGGAATGAAATCACCTTCTCATTCTGACATTAGGAAAAAAAAGTTGATCAAAATCTATGAAAATTCCAAATCAATTTCAACCATGGATTTTCCAATATCAAAGATAATGGATATGTTATCTTCATCATGATGTTAAAACTTTCGTACGATGGATGTTCACCATTTGGGACTTCTTTGAATGAGACAAAGTTATGAATTTAGTGGCACAAATGGGGTGGCACTGCTAAAATTTATCTTGAAGAACTTGATATATCATGGTCAAGGTTTATTAAGGCCAAATTTAGGTGAATGTTCCTTTGAAGGGAATTCCTTGAAAGGCAAACAATCAAGTTATAACATCCTTTTAATTTTTAAATACGATGGCCTGACAGGTGTTAAACTAATGCTACTAAACATCAAGTTTCAAAGGTTTGATTTAAAAGACTTTTGGCAAGCATCAATTCTCAAGATTGGGTACAAAAGTTGTAAAGGGTTATTTTAAGATGAATCAATGCCAAGGCATTTAACTCAACCTTTTGTTAAGGTCATAAAATTTCATGGTTTGGGATCATTTTTGAATTAACATGAAGGTTCTCATTGGTGGCTATTTGTTAATTTAGGAGTAATTCCAAAGCCTTTAAGCTTGCCCCATAATATTACCGAAGACTCAAAAATCAGTCAAAGAGATGAATTTTTCAAAAGCTTCCTAGAAATAGCCCAACAGCTCAAATGGCTATGTTTGATCCAAATGGACTTTGTTAGGTACGTAACGTTGGCCATAGTTCTTAGTTTAGGAAGAAAAAGATAAATAGGCCCGAATAAAGAGTTTAGGGATGATTGAATCAAAGATCATCTCTCTTTCAAAAGGAGTAGATTCTAGCATGTCTTTAGAGATGAACAAACTTCGAGGTCTGCGCTTATACCAGAGATCACTTGAAAGGGTCTGGGAGTCGATTACAATCACAAGTAAAGATTGACCTTTTCATGATGCCTGACAATCGGTACCTTATTAATCATGCATTAAAATAAATTTGATTTTTTTTCGGTTTCAATATTTGATAGTTAATTATAATTCCCATAATATTTTATTAAACAAATTTCTTATTTTGAGGAAAGTCGAGTTTTATTACATTTTGAAACCACAAAATTATTCATACGCTCCCAGAGAACCAGTGGACACGAATTCTCTATCGTATCCTGCTAAGAACCATGCGAAATACGAAAGGTTTGGTTTTTTTTTTAAATAAAAAAATCTCATCTTCCTATTTAAAAGGGTATCTCGCTATTAAAATAATCCATAAAATTTCTCACTTATTCTGGTAGGAATTCTATGTATTAATTTAATTAGGAGACATTGCCTTACTTATAAAAATAATTTTTTTAGTAAAAATATGGACTTTATGACCTAGAAATGACCTAATATGATGGACCTACTCTTAATATGTATTTTCAACGTGAAAGTACCCTAATAATCATATAGGATTTGGTTCTAATGCAAAATCACAAAAATAACTCTAAGGTATACCTTTTACATAAAAGTATCCCAGTAACCCTTAAAAGACTCAAAAATAATTGGAAAAGAGTGAACCTATCCTAAATATACACTTTAGATTTAAGACTAGACTTGAAAAAGAATTACGAAAATGCTCTTAAGGTATACCTTCGACATGAAATTATCTCGTTAAACCTAATGGACCTTAAAATGACCTAGAAATGCTAAACTAATTGTAAAAATTCACCTTTAGCATAAAAGCATCCCTGTGAAAAAAATTACCAAAATCCCCCTAGGGTATACCTTTGGTGGGAAAGTATCTCGATAACCCTAATGTAGGAAAGCTAAACCAATCCTAAAAATTCACCTTTGAAGTAAAAGCGTCTAGGTAAGAAAAATTACCAAAATGCCTCTATGTTATACCTTCGACGTGAAAGTACCCCGATAACCCTAATGGACCTGAAAATGATCTAGGAAGGCTAAACTAATCCTAAATATTCACCTTTAGCGTAAAAGCGTATCGGTTAAAAAACTACTAAACTGCCCCTAGGGTATACCTTAGACGTGAAAGTATCTTAGTAACCCTAATAGATTTTAAAGTGATCTAGGAAGGCTAAACTAATCCTAAATATTCACCTTTGGCGTAAAAGCATCCCGGTAAGAAAAATTTTCAAAAAACCACTAGGATATACCTTCGAAGTTAAAGTATCCTGGTAACCCTAATGGATTTTAAAATGATCTAGAAAAACTAAACTAATCCTAAATATTCACCTTTGGCATACAAGTGTTTCGATAAAAAAATTATAAAAATCCCCTTAAGATATGCCTTCGACGTGAAAGTGTCCTGGTAACTCTAATGGACCTTAAAATGATCTAAGAAGGCTAAACTAATCCTAAATATTCACCTTT
>JBBYHM010066367.1:72469-131854 GCA_038381775.1 Adansonia rubrostipa
CGTGAAAGTGTCCTGGTAACTCTAATGGACCTTAAAATGATCTAAGAAGGCTAAACTAATCCTAAATATTCACCTTTGGCATAAACATGTCTCAGTAAAAAAATACCAAAATGCCCTTAGGGTATACCTTCGACGTAAAAGTATCTCGGTAACCTTAATGGACCTTAAAATGATTTAGGAAGGCTAAACTAATCCTACATGTTCACCTTTGGTGTAAAAGCATCTCGATCAAAAAAATACCAAAATGCCCTTAGGCCTTATGCGTGAAAGTATCTCAGTAACTATGGTGGATCTTTAAAGTGATTTGGGAAAGCTAAACCATTCCTAAATATTCATCTTTGGCGTAAAAGCATCTCGATAAGAAAAATTACCAAAATGCCCTTAAGGTATACCTTCAACGTGAAAGTATCCCGGCAACCTTAATGGATCTTAAAATGATCTAGGAATGCTAAACTAATCCTAAATATTCACCTTTGGCGTAAAAGCATCTCAATGAAAAGAAATGCAAAAATGCCTCTAGGGTATACCTTCGATGTGAAAGTATCCCAGTAACCTTAATGGATCTTAAAATGATATAGGAAGGCTAAACTAATCCTAAATATTCACCTTTGGCGTACTAAAGTCCTGGTGAGAAAAATTATTAAAATGCCCCTAGGGTATACCATTGACGTGAAAGTATCCTAGTAACCCTAATGGATCCTAAAATGATCTAGGAAAGCTAAACTAATCCTAAATATTCACCTTTAGCGTAAAAGCATCTCAATGAGCAAAATTATCAAAATGCCCCTAGGCTATACCTTCGACGTGAAAGTATCCCAGCAACCCTAATGAGTTTTAAAATGATCTAGGAAGGCTAAACCAATCCTAATTATTCACCTTTGGCTTAAAAACGCCTTGGTGAACAAAATTACAAAAATGCCCCTTGGGTATACCTTCGACATGAAAGTATCCCGATAATCCTAATGGACCTTAAAATGGCTTTAGGAAGCTAAACTAATCCTAAATATTCACCTTAGGCATAAAAACATCTTGGTATGAAAAATTACCAAATTGCCCCTAGGGTATACCTTCGACGTGAAAGTATCCCGTTAACTGTAATGGACCTTAAAATTTCTTTAGGAAGGCTAAACTAATCCTAAATATTCACCTTTGGTGTAAAAGCATCACGATAAGGAAAATTACCAAAATACCCCTAGGTTATACCTTTGACGTGAAAGTATCTCGGTAACCCTAATTGACACTAAAATGATGAAACATAGATTAAATTAGTCTAAATGGAAAAGCTCAAATTTTGAATTTGACTTAAAATGCAAAATTTTCAACCAAGCTCTTAAATTCTTACAAATTACGTTTTGTATCCTTCAGAGGATCGAACAAATATGAAAAGTTTTGAAATTTTCTATATCCCTACGGAAGGGCATAGAAATAATAGAAATCATTAAAACTAGTGAAATATCCATTTTGCCCCCGAAATATGAAAATTTGCTATTTAGTCCCTAAACTTTTAAAAATTTTCATTTTAATCCCTACATGGTAAAATGCCCTAAAAATCATAAAATCACATGAAAATATGCATGGAAAATACAGCAAATATATCAACAAGAATTCGGCCAAACACCTTGGCCTTAAAATAAAAATTTTTCTATTTTTGCAAAATAGCTCTTGAACTTCGTAAAATTGCATTTTGACCCCTCTATTATAAAATATCACAAAACATCACAAACAAATCATCAAACTAGTAAAGAATCACTAAAAAAAATATGGCAAGAATGTGTATAAAAATTCGACCAAACACTTTTAGCCATAAAGCATAATTTTTCAAATTTTGCAATTTAGTCCTTAAATTTCTTAAAATTGCAAAATGACCCCTAAAATATTGAAAATACCTAAAACGTGCTTATAAACTCGTGAATCAGAAATCTCACGGCTAACAAAGCTCTCAGCCAAGCCAAAAATATTACATGAAAACTTTTACAACTTTTGCAATTTGGTCCCTAAGTTTATAAATATTACAAAATAACTTAAAAACCCTAAAATCAAAGCCAAAATAAAACACAAAATCATCATTATCAAGCCCAATCAGGTTCGGCCAAGGCACAGAAAGCAACAAGACAAAATTTTTTTATCATGAAATTTCATAAATAATATCATAAATTTATAAACAAATTTTTTTAAGCTTAAAAATACAAAAAAAGTCACTAATATTTCAATATAAATCATCATGAACATAACATAATAAATATTATAAAACATGTATTCATTAAAGATAATATCGTTATTACAAATGAACATAAAATATTATTTTAAAAATAAAAAAAAGAAATACAACAAAATCAAATAAATCAAGAAAATCGATAAAATTTAATTATTGTTTCATGCTTGGCCTTTCAACATGGAATGAAGTTCATGAGCTCAAGCAATCATAAAACTCACTAAAATAAGAAATCAAGCATGAAATCAACAAAAATATAAGATTTTGGAAGAGAAGTTACCTTGAAAGCTTGAAAAACATTAAAAAATATATGTAATTTTTATGGATTTTTGGAGTTTTTGGCTTATGGAAGTTATGCACTATTTGGGAGAATTTTTTTCATGGTTTTTCCAATGTGTGGGGACGGTAAGATGATGGATTTTTTTAATCTATTTTTTGCCATGAGTTTTTTTCTAAAATCTCTAGAAATCTTCTTTCATTTATTACATGTCATAATTTCTTGATTTTCTTTATTTTTTATTGGATTTGTTTTAGATATAATTTAATTTTTGACAAATTGATTGGATTTAAATTTATAACTTTTGTCTCTTTCTGATGTCATGCATGAAATCATTGATTTCTATAGATATTTTGAGTGATATTCGTATATAATATGTAAAATTATACCATAAAAATTAATTAGAATGATTAAATTGTAAAAATTATAAATTATAAATTTGAAACAAAATCTCATATTATTAATTTAATTTAGTATAGTGATAAAAATGATTTTTATGCACAAGAAAAAAATTAAAAATAGCAAACTTATAAATTTTACGGGAAAAACTTTTACCAGGAAAAATTATTTATACAAAAAAATGCAAAACTCATAGAATAAATTAAATTTTTAAAAAATAATTTAATGGGGATTAAAATAATATTTAAAGAATTATAAAAATTATGAACTCCGAAAAATCTTACTGAAGAAATTTAAAGAGTAGAAACTCTATTTTTTGGTAACAAGAAAAATTTTAAAACTCGTAAAATAAGTTGGATTTTGAAAAACTGATTTAATATATATTAAAGAATAATATTTTAAGAATTTTAAAAATTATAAACTAAGAAAAATTATCCCAAAAAATTTACGGAGTAGAAAACTCAGTATTTTTAGAAACGAAAGAAATAATGGAAGAAAAATGCAAAACTCATAAAATAAAATGAATTTTAAAAATATGATTATATTATGGATCAAACAATTATATTTCAAGAATTTTAAAAATTACAAACTCGGAATAATCCTATTGAAAAAATTTACGAGTAGAAAACTTCGTATCTCGGTAACAAAAAAATTCTAAAACTCATAAAATAAATTAAAATTTTCAAAACTGATTTAATATGGATTAAATAATAATATTTAAAGAATTTTGAAAATTATAAACTCAGAAAACTCCTATCAAAAAATTTACGGGTAGAAAACTCCGTATCTCGATAACTGAAAAATTTCTAAAACTCATAAAATAAATTGAGTTTTTTAAAACTGATTTAATAGGGATTAAATAATAATATTTAAAAATTTAAAAATTAGAAACTTAAAAAAATCTCTCAAAAAAATTTACGGATAGAAAACTCTATAACTTGATAATAGAAAAATTTTAAAACTCATAAAATAAATTAAAATTTTCAAACTGGTTTAATATGTATTAAATAATAATATTTAAATAAATTTAAAAATTTAAAAATTAGTAACTCAAGAAAATCTCATCAAAAATATTTACGGAGTATAAAACACGTATCTTGGTAATAGAAAAATTCTAAAACTCATAAAATAAATTGAATTTTTCAAAATTGATTTAATATGGATTAAATAATAATATTTAAAGATTTTTTAAGTTATAAACTTAGAAAAATCCTACCAAAAAAATTTACGGGTAGAAAACTCTATATCTTGATAACAAAAAAATTATAAAACTTATAAAATAAATTAAATTTTTTAAAACTGATTTAATATGGATTAAATAATAATATTTAAAGATTTTTAAAATTATAAACTCAGAAAAATCCTACCGAAAAAATCTACAGGTGGAAAATTCTATATCTTGATAACAGAAAAATTTTAAAACTAAGAAAATAAATTGAATTTTTTAAAACTGATTAAATATGGATTAAATAATAATATTTAAATAAATTTAAAAATTAAAAACTCAAGAAAATCTTACCAAAAAAATTTACAGAGCATAAAACCCGTATCTTGGTAAAAAAAAAATTGTAAAACTCATAAATGAATTGAATTTTTTAAAACTGATTTAGTTTGGATTAAATAATAAAATTTAAAGAATTTTGAAATTATAAACTCAGAAAAATTCTACCAAAAAAAGCTACGGGTAGAAACCTCCATATCTCGATAACAAAAAAAAATTTTAAAACTTATAAAATAAATTAAAAATTTCAAAACTGATTTAATATGGATTAAATAATAATATTTAAAGAAATTTAAAAATTATAAACTAAAAAAAATCTCACAAAAAAATTACGAAGTATAAAACTCATATCTTGGTAATAGATAAAATAAAATAAATGATAAAACCCATATCTCACCGAAAATATTTAAGGAATTTTAAAAATTATAAACTAAGAAAAATCTTTTCAAAAAATTACGGAGTAGAAAACTTCGTATTTCAAAAACCAAAGAATTCAAAAGAAAAATGCAAAACTGATAAAATAAAAAGAATTTTCCTAAACTAATTTACTATGAATTAAATAACAGTATTTTAGGAATTTAAAAAATATATATAAACTTAGAAAAATCTTCCCAAAATATTCATGGAATAGAAAATTTTGTATTTTTAAAATGGGAAAAATTTTAAAATTCATAATAAATAAATGAATGTTAAAAGACTGATTGTGAATATTTAAAGAATTTTAAAATTCAAAACTCCAAAAAAATTTCACTAAAAATTTTACAGATAACAGAAAGTTCATATTCTAGAATCGAGAAAATTTTCAAATACATTAAAAATTATATAGAATGAATTAAATAAAACATATTATTCAAAATATTAATTTATAAAATGGTAAAGATGAAAATTCAAAATTCGAAATAATTTTATAAAAAAATTTCACGAGTACAATATTCGCGATACTGTGAAAAAAATTCAAAATTAATTACAAAAAATGAGCAACTTGACTCCTTATGATATAAAATGCCAACATGAATTTTTCCTTTAATATTTCTAATTTTTTGGAGTACATATTAGCATAAATACCACACAGGTACCAATATAATTATACGACAGTCAACTTCTAAGTTTAATGAAAAATTCTTTAAAAATTCCTAAAAATTGAAAATTTGATCGTGATATCGTTCATAGAAACAAATTCTCAAAATTTTGACAAGAAAAGATAAAAAATGTCTTTTTTCTTAAAATTCATCCTATACATCCGAAATTAGAGATTAAAATGTGATTCTTTTTTATCATGTGAACTTGCGGCCATTTAACTATGAATAAAAAGGTTTTAAGAATGTCTGATTTATCTGCAAAGATCATTTCCAATAAGGGTTGTCGTTAAGTCCTCAATCTCAGATATTGAGGATTATTAGAAAAGAAAAAAGGGACCCGGAGGTGTCTACAAATCATTGGTGCCTATATTGATATAGGTGCTACTAGAACCAAAAAATTCATGAAAGATATGACATTGTATCAATGCAAGATGGCCTTTTATCGATATAATGCATGTTTTAAGCTTAGAATAACTAAAACCTAATGATATATATATATACATTAATAAAATGTATTGATACATGTAGAACCCTCTTTTGTCTGGGCCATTATCCGAGGCATAGAAGGTCATTATTCTGGTATCCTTGGAGTTATACAGATAAGCATAGTCAATTTCCCATTATTTTTACCAAAGTGAGGTATTCAGAGAGCTTAAGATACATGCAAGTTACATTGTGTGTAAGTATTGATATCGAGCTTTTGCAACACTAAGAATTTAAATTTTTGCTTATAGTATCAATACATGAGGGTTTGGTATCGATATCTAAGGTGTGGTAACGATACATAAGCAAGCCTTGGCAATAGCTAAAATCATGATTTTTGGCCAAATGTATCGATACATAAGCAAAATTATTGATACGAGTCTTTATGATATCGATACAAGTCTCTAAGTCTCAAGCTTGGGGACATTTTTTGTTCTGGGTATGAATGTAAACTTCATTGTATCGATACTGGTAGGCAAAATCTGCCTTATGTATCGAAACAAAATGCTTTGTATCCATACACCATGACATTTTTACCTAGTTCAAACCATTTTTCAACCTCTGCACCATTGATTTAAAAATATGACTTAAACATGTTTTTTGCACCAAAAATCATCAAAATTCATATCGGGCCTTAGCTTTGGAGTTGTGATTGGATTTGAACAAAATTTTGAGCCTTAAATAGCCATGATTAAAGACGTTTTATGACATTATGCAAGCTAAAGGGTATGACTAATTTTTATTGATGCTCAGCTATATAGAATGGTCTTGATCCACTGTTTTTGCTAAGCAAACCAATGAGTTTGTTTGTTAGTTGAGCATACTACATTGTCCTTGCATAAAGTACATGCACCAAAACCCTATAATACCTTTTTTTTTTTTGCATTTTTTTATCTTTATATTCATATGGCTATATATGCTAACTTTGGCTAAGCTGAAAGGATATACAGACAACAAAGAACCCCACACTACACATATATTCTAAGCAAAAAACACTAACTTTCATACATTCTCTCAGTATTCCTCAGCCATCAACAAACAAAAGCCCTTCTCTATTCTCGTAGCTCCTTAAAATCACCAATGAAGCCCTTCCAAAACCCTTTATTCCACTCATCATTTCTCTCAAAATTCCCTTCCATCAGCACAATAACTAAAAAGCCCCTTTTTTTCATCGTTTTCTTGCTAATCAACATTCGAAGAAGGAAGAGGGCGAGTCCAAAGTTGATTTTTTTAAAAAAGCTAAAGCTTAAAGCTTTCAGTATGTTTTCTCCCCTTGTTCTATTTGTTTTTTCAGTATTCACATCATCCTAGTAACCCTTTGTATGACACCATGACCCTTCTAAGATTTTCATGCATTATTGTGGCCTTGATTGTGGTAGTTTAAGATTTTGATGATCCTCTTAAGGCCTTGATGTTGCTTAGATGGTCAAACATGCCGTGTTTTATTTTCATCATAACAGTCCCTATTCATGCACTTTTTATCATACTTCATCCACCTTCACGTGTTTAACTCATGCTTGAATGTTAGTCCTAACATGTCTTAAGCATATTCACGCATTTTCTTACATGTTGGTACATTTTAGGAAACAAAAATGTCATCTTGAATATTTCGGCATGTGTTTCCTTGTTTAAACATGTTCATACCATCATCCATCGCTTGAGTCTAAATGTCATTTATGAGGCTAATATTCCCATTCATATTATTTGTCATCATCGTACATTTTGGCCACTTTTCCATTGTCAAAATATCATCTTCATTTATTTGAATATGCTGTCCACGTTCAACTTATAATATTGTTTTCAAAATGCTTGCTTTTTTATTGCAAAAATCTGATTTTCAAAAACCCTATGTTAGGTCTATGCTACCTCTAATAGATTTAATTTTTTTTCACAAATGGTCCTCCAATCTTAGGGACAAATCAAACTTTCCATGGCTGGATTCATGGTTGAATAAGCTCAAAAATTTTGTTTCTTTAGAAAAATGACCCTCTTATTTGTTAGAAGATATTAAGCCTTGATCTTGGGTTTAGCCTTCCCATTTATGGCATGGTCAACAGGTTATTCCATTATCCCAAACTACTTTGAGATTGTGAAAATGCCCATATCACCCTTTTCTCTATGTCATGGATGTTCAAACGTCCATGGCTTGAGTTTAGTCCTAAGAAACCCGAAAATACTGAAAAACTCCCATGTTTTTGCTCTAGTAGCATTGTGATAACCATTTAGAAATTGTTTTTGAAACTAAACTCATTTTTCTTTTGATATTTTTCTTTGAATAAGCATTAAATTACCTTTCTAAAAATGTCTCATTACTACTTGGAACATTTCAAGTAAGGGAGTTATGATTTTTTGAACCTTGCTATCAGAACCCCTAGCGAATTGCATTTTGTTTATAACATTTCAGCCAACCAAATGTTTTTTTTTTAATTTTTTAAAATATTTTTCCTAGAAAGTTTATGAAATCCCTTTTCTGGAAGGGTACCATTTGCAATTTAACAATACCAAATGAGTTCAAGATGATTTTTCAAAGTTCATTGCACCTTTTCCCCTACACATGCAACTAGTGTCAAAATAAACCCAATTTCAAAAATTAAGTCTACCTGAAAATGATTTTCTAGGATTTTTGAAATATTTTTATATTCTTCACATGACTCCTAGCACCTTCAAATTTGCTCGAGATAATTTTGGAAAAGGGGGACAGTGTGATGCTATCCCCTAGTTTCAACAATAGTTGAAATAAATTGATTTTCTCAAATTCCTACTTTAAGGCATTTGAAGTCTCTAAATTTTCCCAACCACCTTTATCGAGACATTGAAATGCCTTGAAGTGCATCCAATGGATTCCCCATAGAGTCATGTGCTACAACACAAACCCTCTAGCTCAGATTAAGGCTAAAACAAAAAGATAAGTTTATTTAAATTCTCGATTTCTATTCTCAAAATACCTTCTCCCTAGAATATTCCCTTTTCCTATAAGTATAAAAAATTTCACTTTTAAGGATACTCTAACCTCACTCTCCAAAAGGATATTCCAACCTCGCTTTTCATTCAAAACTTAAATTTTCTTTTTCCCAAACCTTTTTGGGATTTCCAATCAAAATCTTTTTTTAAGCATAAAATTTTCACCTTTAAGGATACTTTAACCCCACTTTTCATGGGATACTCTAACCTCATTTTTTATGTAAAATCTAATTTTTCTCTCTCCTACAACTTCTTAAAAGGTCTTTCGATCAAAACCTTCTTTTGAACACATCCAAATCATCACCATTAAGGATTCTCCAACCTTGTTTTCGAGGGGATACTTAAACCCTGCTTTTCAAATTTCACTTCAAATTCATATTCTTTCCATCGAGCACTCGGGTTTACTAATCAAAACCTTTTTTCTATCACTGTAATTATCACCGAATCCAAACACATCTCAAAATTGTCATTTTGGTTATTCTTCAATAGCAAAGACAATTGTTAGATACATTCTGCTCATCCCTCCTTTTCATGTTTTGTTTTGTGTGTTTATTTTTTATGCAATGTTATTATATTCTTTTTCGTCTTACTAACACATTTCCCTTTGTAATGACCATTATGCATTCATATTTTTAAATTATGTTAAAAAATTACAAGGCAATGTTTCACATCAGTATTTCTCTACTACTTAACACATAATATTCGAATTTTCAAAATTTAATATAGAATTTACTTTCATTAAAAATTCTTATGTTGCCTATACCTCCAAGGTTCATAGGTGATTTAAATTTTCTTTCAAAACTCATATCTATAATTTTCACAAAAATTCATGCATTAAAGGGGATTATTTCAAAATAATGATAAAGTGAAACCTATTAAACTAAAATCAAAGGAGGGCATGGTTAACGGGTATTAATTTTAGGCCTCATAGGGGTGCTAACCCTTCCCCATGCGTAAAAAACTCCCAAACCTAATCGATGAATCTTTAGACTTTGTAGACCTTAAAATTGACATTTCAAGTTTCATAACTTCAAATGATGTTTTTAATAGATGTCTGGTCCTACCTAGTCCGAAACAATCGATGGCGACTTCAAATTTATGGCCACTTTGCGGAAGCCTTTTGAGACTAGATAAGCGATTCGCCTAATGGTCTTTCTTCCCTTCATACTATTGTGTCTAACTCAGATCTCAATCAAGAGATAACCCAAAAGCTCCAACCAATATAACCACTCCATATTTTTTAAGTCGTGTGTGCTCCTTTCAGATCGCAAAAAGAGGTATGTAGCGATAGCTTGGTGTTTCATTAGATCTTAAAGAGTTAGGCATATAATTAGTTATGTCTCGCTCAGTTCTTAGTTTTTTTGGTTTCTATAATTATTTAGATATATTCCCTTTTATCCTTATCTTTTAAGCATTTTTACCTTTCATGGCTTTGTCTTTAGATTGTTAAGGACTACTTTATTTTTGAATAAATATTGATTTGAATAAGTATGTAATATAGGGGTAAAACAAAACATTTGATTATTTCCCAACATACATTGTGGACATGCATTTGCATTAGATTCCCACCAAACTCCATATTGAGGTTTGATCCAAATTATTAAAAGGAAATGAGCTATCCACCTTCACAAATACCTCTCTGCATAGGCATGGTATTAGCTGATGGGGTGTAAATTACATATGTCTCTCGTAAGTATCCTTTCACATTTGCATAAAGAAATACATCCATAGATCAAACCCTTTCCACAAAACCTATGATGGGCCTAGGATTGGGTGCTTTAGATGTCCTTATCGGATAGAAGAGTGATTTGGATACCAATTTAGGTGTTAGCTTAAACCTATATAGTGAACCTTACGAGCTAAACCATGTGAAACCATACCAGAGTGTTGCTAGATTAAACTGAAAAACAAGGACACTCAAAGAAACACTTCTTACCTTTACTCTTATACACCATGGTTATGTAGCGATGATGGATTAACACTATCGCTCGCATTTGTCATTTTATTTTATGATAATTTTTTTCAAGGCATATCATTATGCTCGATGACAAGTGAATAAGTGGGTGATAACAAGCAAATGCCATTGCCTACAATGCCCCATGTCATCTTAAAAGAGTTATATCTAACTTCAACAAACATCATGTTATCCAAACGATGGCTTAATGTGTACCTACCATAGATGGTGATGAATGAATGTTGTTGCTTAGTCAGTCAGTTTTGTTAGTGCAAGGTGTCATGTCACTCGTTAAAGGCAATTTTTAACCTGAATGTATCATTATGTTACCTATTTACTATCATAACATTCAAAATTATCATGTCCACCCTAGGTATCATATCGCCTATTATTGCAGTAATTTTTTTAATGCATTTTTTGTTGCTATTCTTTTATTCGCTTATTCTTATGCTTATTATTTCTATAGTCACTAACTATTTCCCTTTTGTTTTCTATTTGATGCATGCATCATTTCATCATAATAATCAACATTATGGATAATTGGCCAATAGTTTAGTATTCAGCAAGGGGTGTCTACCATGTAGCAATAGTCCTCTTCTAATCTAAAGCCTTTTGAAAAAGTTCGAGCATGGTCGAAGCACCAATAGTATGATAATGAGGATGTTCCCAAACCCAGGTATGTTTTAACAATGCATAAAAAAGTCAAGATAGGGTACCATCATAATGATTAGCAAGATCTAAAATGTAAATGGAGCAGTAGGAATAAACCAAAAAAGAATCATTCATGAAGAGGTATGGAAACATAGCCCTTTCACTTTAGGTCCATTTGAATATTGGCCTGTTATAAGCAACATGTCATTTTGGAACCGGTATACTGGTGCTTCACTTTTAATCATAAGGATTTAGTCCCCATTATTGATGTCAACACTAAGAGCGCCAAGAATAATAGAACATATTGTAAGGCTTTGTAACCTTTAACTTTCTAAAAATGATTAGCTTAGATTTTTAGGGCCACAGAGTCCCAAATTGAGAGTTATTTCAAGACAAAAAGGAACAGTGAGTGCATCTCATAGGCTAGTCTGAAGAAAGTAATGGTGAATGCCATTGACATTAAAAAAATTATAGATATCTATACACTGGCGATATATGATTTAGTCATTATATTTCAAAAACTTTAGGCTATGGTAAAGGGACAATAGCTAGCCTCTTTTGTTAATTATGCTGCAACATCAATCTCGCACCTACCATCATTACTGAAACTATTCCAGCTCTCTACTTTTACAAGAAAATAGGGATAAATCACTTTATAAGATGCACAATTAATCACATTTGGCTAGTCAGTCATCTTTGCCTTTAAGTGAAGAGAATGTTATACAATTTCTTGCTCAACCTCAACCCTATTTCCAAGGTCCTTGAGAAGGAATGACCTTAACACAAGTTTGAGACCAGTAAGTCCAAAAACTTTAAAATTTTGAATGGAAAGAGCTAGTATGAAAGACCCCTTGGTTTTCGCCACAAACAATCATATAATGATGTGGAGATTGTAGTTGTGTGCTACCTCTGGGATTATGGGGAAGTACTAGCTACACACCTATCAGCTACACACATATCCTAGTTTTACGATAATTTTAATGCCAATAATTCATTCCTTTTATTTAAGCCCTTGAGCAGTGTGATTTTGATTATGACAAACCTGATTACAACTTGAAAGTTTAGTTAGCTTTTCATGCTTGAAGACAAACCTGCTATATAGAGAAGTATTTATGAGGAAGTAATATGACTCAAGGATATAATGACTGAAGAATTTGTTGCATCAATGATGCTTTACTCTTGTCTGGTGTTGGAACATCATAAGTATTAGTTAATGAATTTCCCTTTAAGATCGAATTGTTCAAGTATGAGTTCAAACAAGAAAAGGCAACCTTTATTAAGGATATCACTTGTTTAGAGGAAAAAAAGGAGTCAATTGGAAATGACTTCTAACTTTAGGATTAGAAAAACCACTTCAATAAAGATCTTAAGAGTCTGACAAAAGACTACATGGCACTTAGTAAAGCAAGCAAGGCTTGGTGCCTTGGTAAGTTATCAGCTAGGTAAAAGGTAGAAATAACAACCCTAAAAAAAGAGCTACATCAATGGAAAGAAGAGCCCAAGGTTAATAGGGAGAAGCTTGTTAGAAACAGTGCCCTTATATCAACTCACCAAAGGAAAAATATACATATAAAAGCTCGAGTCTAAATTTGAGAGCAAACCAAGTTGAGAATGAACTCCAACACTCAAAATTCAAGATTTAGAGTATTTCATACATGCTCACCAAGGCTATGTTCTGACTTGCCCATCGGAGTCCATGAAAAGAACTGTTGTATTTCTTGAAACATGTGATCAAGCAATGTAACTATGTCAAGCATTTCTAAATTTAATCATATTAATCAGGATATTTTATTGCTTTAATGAAAGACACTATTGGTGGAGCTATTTCTTAATCTAATTATCCCTCTTGCATTTGCATGACTATCCCAATTCTTTTACTACTTTATTCATTCATGTTAATAGTCATCTATTATCATAATCATGTACTCACTTTCATCTTATCAAAGATTCTCGGATACATCATGAAAGTCTAATCTGGTAATAATTAACATTTATCTCTATCCATCACTCTTCTTAAATGATTAGAGCATTTACTCTAGGTTCAAAATGATTTGGTGGAAGATTTACTGCAAAATTAGGTCTTAAAGCATTGTCAAATTTAAAGGCATCTGTTTCAAGAATACTCTGGACCTTTTTTTTAAAAGCTCGATAATTCTCGATTACAGAATGATACTTACAGTAAGCATTTAGATTGTACCAGTTAGAGAAATTACCCTTATATGGTTAAAAAAATGAGAGCTACTAATCGAGCCTTATAATGTTTATTAGAAATTTCCTTACAAGAATAAGATAGAGGCTCATAATGGGGTATAGGCTAATTGGTTTTTTAGACTGGTTAATTAGCATTAGGACTAGTTTGATTTTGAAAAGGTGAATTGGGGATGGTGGTCTATGGGGTTGGTGAAGCAAGAGTTTTTGGTGCAGAAAAAGAAAAACTATTTAAAAACTATCGACCTTGGTTCTCATACTAGTGGCAAGGTATTCGGCAATAAGGTTAACCAGTAAAATTGATAGATAGAGTCTTTTTTTTTTTGCCAGGTCTTGCCTTTTTTCTGGTGAAAGATTCACCAATTACAATTTTTCAGCCTTTGTAGTACTCTCAATCATTTCCCTTAATATAATAAGGTTGGTGAAGTTTTTGTTTGCATGCCGTACTACTTTGTCATAGTGAAAAGGGCGTAAAGTGTTTATGACCAGCATTATGGTCTCATTTTCCATCAAGGAGGTTAAACTTGAGAAGCCATACCTTTCCATCATTGTGCATATTCTTTGAAAGATTCTATAGGCTTTTCTCTATGTTTTTAGCCTATCTAGTACCTATTCGACCATGTGTTTATGCTATTGCAAAAATGCATATGCCAAATCAGTCCAGCATTGAATTTTGGTATGGTTTAGATTGTTATACGACTTGAACGTTGATCCTGACAAACTTTCTAAAAGCAGGGAATAAAAAGCTTGTTATTTTGAGCATATCAAGCCATTTTTTGAGTGAACATCTTGATATGCACTTGAGTAGATATAGCATCCTTGTACTTCTTAAATTTGGCATTCTAAACTTTGTTGGAAAGAGCAAATCTGGTACTAAGCTGAGATCTTCAACATTGACACTGCTATACAGTTTGGCCCCTTTTACAGCCTTTAGTCTTTTTTCAAAAAGTTGTAATTTCTTTTTTCGTTCTTTGTTTCAACTTGCTCTTTGCCCTTTTGTTTACCTATTTCTTCCTCATCAACCTTAGGACCTGCTAACTCTTCTTGCACAACTGTAGTTCTTGTATCTATCTTTTCTGTAAGAGTGTTAAGATTAATATGGATGGCTAATGGTGGAGGTATATTTTGCGTGTTTACTAGTTGCGCATTTTGTAGACCCATTAACTGTGTATATGGATGCTAATGGGCTATTTTTTGGCTTTTACCCTCGATCCCTCGGCAAAAGTGTCAGTAAAAATGTCTAGCTGTTGGTGAGTTAGCTCTCTCATCATAAGCAATTCCATCATCCTAGTGATCTATACTTGTAGTTCTTTTTGTCTTTTCACCATGGCCTCTTGGGCCTTCTGATGTCTTGCTTCTAATTGTTCAAGCCTTGCTAATTGGTTTTCAACCATTCTTCTTGTTCTATATTAACTATTATATTGATGAGTGGGTGGTGGTCTAGTTGGTCTCCCTAAGTTTGCAATATTGAAACCCTAAAAATTCAAAATTTCATTGGGTTTTTATTTATGTATTGATGAAATTAATAATTACGTATGATTATGTATGTATAAATAATATATTATGCGTGGAACGAATATATAAATGCATTTGTAGGAACACTTACTTTAGCAAAAGATTTCAAACTCAAAAATTTTCTATTGACTTTATGGCAAACTATATATTCACATCATTGATCATATGGGGATTACATCCAGAGAAAGTCCTAACATGATCATAATGTTTTTGAGCCTTCTAAAAAAAAAAACTAGAGTAAAATATGCATGTGTTCTCCTGTAGGTTAATCTATGTCTATAGGACCTTAATCCTTTCCACCATCTTTTTTGCTTGGATGATGGCTAAGTAAATTTGCTCTATAAGATGATTGAGGTACATTTGCTGGCCTAAACACCCAACTTGTCATCTTTTATGCTCATCTTTGGCCCATCATAATTTTTCATCCCAATATGCTTCCATGTCCTGGTAGACTCATACTAAAGCCTAAATATTATCTCCTAGTTCTAGTCCTATCTTTGTAATAGTTATTGTAAAGGCTTCCTTTTCTTAAAGCAATTATGATACCCTTTCCTATTCTTATTCCAGAATAGCTCAAAGTCATTCATTTTTCTCAATAAAGCTTCTTAGCTGGAGACAAGTATCAATATGCCCTTTTCTTTCCTATCAAAAACTGCCCCCTAGCTTATCCTTCCAAGGCTTTGGCTTTCCAAACTTCCAACTCCTTATGAAAGTTTATGCATTTCCCCCATCATTCCCTTAGAAGTCTTGCTAGTGCTCCTAGATATCTTGACAAGCTTTAGCCTCTTGTTCTACCCAGTCATTCTTCATTAGATTATACTTTTCTTCATTCTCTCTACTTCATTTCCTTTTGCTTTCATTTTCATTCTTAAATAGGCAACTTCTCCTTGAAGTACCTTATTTTCATTACTCATTCTTTTCTCTTCCTTGGTAGCTTCTTCTTTAATTAAATCAACCTCAGAAGGCACGACAGGCTTTGGTCATATAGATACAAGCAATTACCCTATCTATGTTAGGAATAATCAAGTTACATCCACAGAATTTTCCTTAAACATCATAACCTTGGGTGGTCTGATCCATATATACATAACCTTGACTCATTACATTCCCTCCAATGCATAGCAGTGACCTATAATGGTTTTCTATAATTTTCCCCTTGATATATCAAATCCACACCAGCTATATCTAAATTCATGCAAATGAACTACCACAACTCATACTATCTTTGAACCAGTAATGATGCATACCTTACAATGCCCTATATGCCGAGTAAAGCCATGAAAAGTAAATTGGTACACTAATAAACAAAAGATTTTGGTGAAAACCAAGGTACTCTCCATGTTATATCATTATAAGACAAGTTTTTGAGCATTTCAATTCATTAGTTCTTGGTTCTTGTTTAGGCCGTATTTTTTAATAAACTCCTAAAGAGGGATGCAATAAGAGAAATAGGATTTAACATTCTCGACTCTGTTGCCCTAAAAATGACTTCAGGCCCAAATATACAACAACAGAGCACTCTTGAAGAATCTACATTGACCTTCTTTTTAGCATGTATTGAGTGCTCGAATTATCTTAGCTAAAATGCTAGGGCTGGGTGCATATTCCTTTCTGACCAGTTGAACAACTCTACCATTGTTGCTTCTACATATCCCAATACCCTCGGAAAAAAACTAACCCATATATGGCTAAGGTAAATACGTCAAGGGTCTTCTCAGTGTCGGAGCATGCTTGGATGTATTCCAACAGAAAACTGCCATGAAATAACACTAGCGTTCCCCTCTTACTCAATATAATGGTGACTTGACTCGAAGTTTTTGTCCAAAACTTTGCCTAATTTCTTATGAAAGTTGGTCGAATTACAATCCTTACAATAATTGGGCCTCATTTCCATAAGTCCAAGCCTAAATAGAGCCTAAATCTTTTCCACAGTCAGAGTGATGTAATGTTGGTTAAATGAGAAACACCAAAATGATGGATCCCAAAACTCGATTACAGTCCTAACTAACTACTTATCAACCTGTATTTTGAGGAAAAGTGCGATCTGCCCATGTTTCTCAATAATCAGTTCACTTTGCATTTCCCTATTGATCCCATATCTCTACCAACTTTCTCAAATTATTATGATGGAGGTCTAAATGTGTGATTTTTAACAACTCTAACATAAAGCTCTTTGATATGTAGTCCTCGTTTTTCTTTATTAGACTCTAACCCAGATCAAACCTCCTCAAAGTCTTTAGAAATAATCACTGCATGTACTCATTCGGCCATAAAGTCAAATGAAAATTGATCTGAGTGGAAATTTTATTCCAAAGCAAGTGTTCTTGTATGCATATGAGAAAAAATGCACCAAAAAGAAAAAAAAAAACATAAGTCAATATCCATAAGAAACATTAAATCCAAGTAAAAATAAAAAACAATACAATTTTGAATTATCCAAATAAATGAAAATCATAATATCAAAACTTAGAAATAAATGAAAATCATAATATCAAAATTTCCCTATACTTTTTTACTGGACTCTAACTCAGATCAAACCTCTTTAAAGTCCTTAGAAATAATCATTGCGTGTACTCGTTCAGCCATAAAGTCAAAAGAAAATTGATCTAAGTGGATATTCTATTTTAAAGCAAGTGTTCTTGTATGCATATAAGAAAAAATGACCAAAAAGAAAAAACAACATAAGTTAGTATCTATAAGAAACATTAAATCCAAGTAAAAATAAAAAACAATACAATAATGAATTATCTAAATAAATGAAAATCATATTATTAGAATTATTCAAATATATGAAAATATTCAGATAAAAATGAGAAAAAGGTAGTTTTATCCCTTCGTGTATCCTCAATTTTTTATGACATCTAGATTTGGGCATGGTTTTGACTAGGTGGTTAGTATAGTCCACTATATGAAATTTGAGGTCAAACCTTTAAGTGAATTCTTGAATTCCCTAAGCTCGAAAAAGACTAATGAGGTACTCTATCCTTATATATCGTGAGTTTATATCAAAAAAGGTTTAATTCAAGTAGGAGTGTCTTCCATGCCCTTAACAAGGCTAACACCTCGGGCTAGCGTAAGAATTAAATCCTAGTAGGTTCTTTGTTGGCCTAGGCAAAGGCTAACACCTTAGAAGGTAGAGCTACTTCAGCTCCTCCTAAAATATTAGGTCGTCTATGCGCCCTAATAGATCGAAGGAAAAACTACAGCACATGTTCAATGTGTGCGAAGGGATAAACAAACTTTTTTTAACGCAACATAAAAAATAAAACCCCTAACCTAAACCCCCAATAGACAAAAAAATTAATGTAAAATTAATAATTTTTTTGGAAAATTAAAAATTATAATTAATAACAATTGAAACTGAATTAATAAAAATTTAATTGACATATAATTAATTTTAAGTCGGACTCTCTAACCTACCACCAGTAGAGTCACTAAGCTATCGCAATGTAGCCTAGATATGAATTCTGACTAGTCAAACTTAAAAAGGTGGGTATACCCCTTATTCCTTAAATATCATTATTTTTTTTATTTTTAAGGGCCATATCATTATTATTATTTTTATATATTCAGGGACTAAGTCATCAAGATGAATTACTCACTAGATTTAACTCTAAATAGTCAAAGCAAAATAACTATTTATTCTGAAGTCACCACCAATCTATTTTGGTTAGGAGAGATTGATTACGTATCAAAGTTTGTATTTCGAGGTTTACGAAACCCTTTAAAACAAACTCCAAGGTCTATGATGATACTAGAGATTGCATAAAAGGGTTCAAGGGTCTATTATAATCATGAGTAAGGATCGACCCCTTTTGTGATGCCCGATAATTGGTACATTATTAATTACATGTTAACTTAAAATTTGATCTTTGTTCGGTTTCAATATCTTGTATTTAATTATAATTCCCATATTTTGAAATTTTCTAAATTCAAACTTATTTTTCCATATGAGAAAATCGAGTTTTTAATATTTTTGAAAAAGAAAAAGATCTTTCGTACCCTATCGAAGAACCGAAAGAACATGAAAGTTTTAATCACCTTCTTTCATACTCAACTACAAGAGGAATACGAAAGATTTTAAAATCAAAATACTTTTCACATCTGTAGAAGAACCGGAGGAATACAAAAGATTTTATTTTTATAAAGCTTGAAAAGTCTTGATTTTTATTTTAAAAAGGGCATTTTATTATTAAAATAATCTACGAAATTCATCTCATGTTATGGGAGAAATTCCACTTACTACTTTAACTACGAGGCATTGCTTTAATTTTTAGAAATTCCAATTTTATTACTAAAATAAAAATAAAAATAAAAGATTACCCTAAGACTCAGTTTAGAGGAAAAGTACTAAACTCGACTTTAAGGATCGGAAGCTGATCGAAGTAACAAACATGTCCTCTAAAGTAGACTTTTATCATGAAAAGCATCCCAATGACCTAAAGGACTCGATTTTCTAATAAATGACTAAAATGACCCTAAGCTACATCTCTGACGTGAAAGTATCCTAGTAACCCTAAAAGTCTCAATAACATTATTAAAAGATGAACTTATCCCTAATGTGTACCTTCAACAAAAAAGTATCCCAATAATCAAATAGGACTCGATTCTATGGTAAATTACTAAAATATCCCAAAGGTGTATCTTCGACATAAAAGTATCCTAATAATCCTAAAGGACTCGATAACATCATAAAAAGACAAACCTATCCCTAATGTGTACCTTTGATATGAAACTGTCCTGGTAGTCATATAAGATTTGATTTTAAGGTAAATTATTAAAACACCCCTAAGGTATACCTTCGGCATAATACCTAGAGGACTTGAAAATAATCTAAAGTGACGATTATACCTTATTAACTTAAAGGACTCAAAAATAATCTAAAATAATGATTATACCCTTAAACGAGTACGTTGGATATCAAACATGACCTAAAATACAAAAATTATCTAAATTTTTCAAAACTGCATTTTGTACCTTATTGAAGAACTAAAAGAATACGAAAAGTATTAATATTCTTTACATTTCACTGGAGGACTTAAAGAATGCTAAAAATATTCCTAAATTACCAAAAAAACCTAAAAGGGAAATTTAATGTGAGAAATAACCATTTTAACCCTAAAATGCAAGGCTTTACTAATGGTCTCTAAACTTTCCTAACTTTTCATAATGGTGCCTACATGGTATAAAACACAAAATCATAGTCAAATATATCCAAATCAACACAAAAATCATACCAAAATTCATAAAATAGTTTTAACCAAGCATCTTTGGCCTTGAAAAAATTTAATATTTAAAAAATCCCTGAACTTTTTAAAATTACAAAACGAACCTTAAAAGATTAAAAATGTATAATATGCATCCAAACATGTTGAAAATGTATGGAAAATGCACATCATACAAAGCAGTAGGCCAAGCATGAAAAGTCTTAAATCAATTTTTATTAATTTTACAATTTAATCCCTAGACTTTTCATATTTACAAAATGACCATAGAAAGGTTAAAAATTCACACATAAGCCTACATATGGTTTCACCAACCTGGGAAATGCCTTTCCAAGGTCTTAAAAAATTTGGTAAAATTATTTTTAAGTCCCTAAAACCTTTCAACTAACACAATAGCCCAAAATATCATGAAATCAAGCATGAAAATTAGCTTAAAAACCATAATCAAATTCAGCCAACATGAATAATCAAGAAAAATTACTTTTAGAACAAGATTCATAAATAACATACATCCTAATGTCTACCAATCTCACATCATCATCATGCATAAAAATCATGAAATATGAATATATAAACAAACTTTAACAATAATCAATCATGAAAATAACAAGGAAAATACCATAAAATCACATACATAATATCACAGCATCATTCCATAACCAAACATATATTTTATGACAAAATTTAAATTATTACTAATAAACATCAAATATAACAAGTAAATCAAGGAAGATTGATCATAGCCTTCAAACTTGACTTTTAATATGGATCAAAATCCATGAGCTCAAGTCATCAAAAGGCCGACAGAAAGGAAAAACTATGCATGAAATAAACAAAGCTTTTAGAAGAAAATCATCTTAGAAAGCTTTATAACTCGGAGAAATTTTTTGTGTTTTTTCTGATAAAAGCCAATAGCTTTAAAATGAAGCATCCTTTTATTTATTGATCATTTTAGTTAATTTTTTCATGGGTAATTGTAATTCAAGATAAGAATGCATTAAATTTCCATGTACTATTAGTCATGACTCATCTTTTTAAATGATGATCAAGATAAGATCATCTAATGAGATGTTAGAAACCACCTAAATTGGATAGAGGAAATTGGAATTTAATTATACTAGTTTCCATGAAACTAGCTTATAGAATTCCAAAATTAAAAATAAAATAAAAATTAAAATTAATAAACATAAAATAATTTTGGAAATGAAAGAAATAAAATCACAATAATAAAAAAATCTTGATTAGAAATCCCAAACTCGTTAACTTTTATGGAAGAAAATTAATTCATAAAATAAATTAAAATTTTAAAAACTAAGTTAATATGAAATTAATGAAAGTATTTGGAGAAGTTTTAAAATTCTAAACTTAGAAAATTTTATCAAAAAATTACCGAGTAGAAAACTCTGTATTTTAGAAACAAGAAAATTCCAAAAATACTTTCAAATTTTAAAAAATGAATTGAATTCAACATATTATTCAAAATATTAATTATTAAAAATGAAAAAGATGAAAACATGAAATCTGTAAAAATTTTACTTGGAAAAATTTCATTACCATACCCTTCATGATGCTATGAAAATTTTAATTTTAAATAGTACATACGACAACTTGACACCTCATGGTGTAAAATGCCAATACAATTTTTTTGTTGAATATTTTTAATTTTTTAGGGTGAGTATTGGCAAAGATACTAAATGGGTATTAGTATAAATATACGACAATCAACTTGCCATTTATTTACCAAAAATCTCAAAAACTTCCTAAAAATAGAAAATTTAACCCTGATATCAATAGCAAAAATGAATTTCCAAAATTTGATAAACATATTTAAAAACTAATTTTTCTCTTAACCATTTGTCTTTTTTATTCAAAATTTATACTTAATGACCTTTAAAAATGTAGTTTTTTTTATCATGTGAGTACACGGCCATTGAGATATGACTAAATCAGTCTTGAAAATGCCCAACTTGCCTATAGGAGGTTGACCTCTACCATGGTGGCCTCTAGATTCTCGTTCTCAGATATTTAGTACTATAAAAAAAAGGCCAGATGAAATTAGGTGTCCACACATTTGCATTAGATTCCTACCAAACTCCATGGTAAGGTTAGTGCCTTAACTATTAAGAGGATATGAGCTATCTGCCTTCGTAAGTACCCCTCCACATAGGCAAAGCCAAGCCTTCCGGGGTATAGAGTATCTATGTCTCTCATGAATAAACCTATGTATTTGCATAAAGAAATACATTCACGGGATCAAATCTGTTCTGCCAAGCCCATGATGAGCCTAGGGTCGAGGTGCTTAAGCTGTCCATATGGAATGGATGAACGATTCAAATACTGATTTAGGCATCAACTCAAACCTATATAGTGAGCCACACAAGCCAAACTGTGTCAAGCCCTATCAAAATGTTGCTCAAATAACCTAAACACTAATGTCACTCAAGGAAACATTTTTTACCTTTACTCCTATGCAACATCGTTATGTAAGCGATAAAGAACAAACATTGTTGTCCGCATTTGCCATTGTATTTAATGTTTATTTTTTTACCAGTGTATGTCATTATGCTATTCGATCGATGGCTAACCTTCTTCAATAAATGGGTGGTGACAAGCAATTGCCATCACCTATAATACCCTATGTCATCCTAAAGAGTCACATCTGACCTAAGCTAGCTATTATTCTATCCAAATGATGGCTTAATGCATACCCGCATAGATGGTGACTAACAAACATCGTTATCTAATTGTTAGTTCTCATCCTTGCAAGGTATTGATCACCTCGTTAAAGTTGAGTCTTTAACCCAGACATGCCATTTTGTTATACGTTTATTCATAATTATCATATTTACGCTTAGGCTTTATACCACCAATTTTTGTGATGCATTTTTGTTGTTATTCTTTTATCCTTTCCTATGTGTATTATTTTTGTACAATTACTAACTCATTTCCCTTTTGTTTTTTTGTTTGACGCATGCATCTTTTCATCATAATCATTATAATTATGGGACAACTAGCTAATGGTTTAGTGTTCAGCAAGGGGTATTTATCTTGGAGTAGCAGCTTACTTCTATCCTTAAACCCTTTGAAAAAGTTAAAACATGGTTTAAGAGCTGTCAGCATAAAGATAAAGATATTTTTAAGCTTAGTTACATCTTAACAATGTATGAAAGGCTCAGGATTGGTTTTCAAAAAAAATTACTACTAAAACTTAAAACAAATTTGGGCTAGTTGGGATAATATCGAGAAAAAGTTATTCACAAGAAGATATGGAGATATAGCTTTTTTGCTTTAGGTCTGGTTGGATGTCGCCCTATTGTAAGTAGTTGAATAGTTTTGGAAATTGACATATTAATGCTTCACTTTAAACTACAAGGATTTGGTCCACACAATCAATGAATATGTCGAGTACTGAACATTGAGAGGGCTAAGCCCGATAGAATATACTATACAGCATTGCAACCTTCAACTTTCAAGAAAAGATTAGCTCAGATTCTTTAGGTAATGAAGTCATAGATAGAAAGTAATGTTAGGACAAAAAAGAATAGTGAGTGCATCTCATGAGAGTCTAAAGGAAGCAATGGTGAATACCACTGATGACTAAAAAATTCAAGATATCTACACTCTAGTGATATATGGCCTGGTCATATTTTCGAAAACATTAGGCTACGTCGAAAGGGTAGTAGTAGATCTCTTTTTTGAATTATGCTACAACATTAATCTTGCACTCATTATCATTGCCAAGAGTATTTGAGCTTTAACTTTTGCAAGAAAATAGAGATAGGTTAGTTTAATAAATGGACACTGCTTCTTTATATTTATCTCATTAGTCACTTTTATGTCGAAAAGAAGAGAATGTTGCTTAATTTATTTTCTAATTTAAGCCCTATCTCTAATGCCCTTGGAAAGGAATAGCCCAAGGACAAGACTAAGGAATAATGGATCGAGAAATTTTAAAATCTTAAAGGAGAAGAGGTTACATGGAAGGCTTCATGGTTGTCATTTTAGTCAATCATATATAGATGCAAAGATTTTAAGTTATGTGCTACTTATAGGATTATGGTTAACAACTAGCTATGCACATTTCCTATTTTTGCAATAATTAATGATGGCAATTCAGACCATTCTTTCAAAACCTCAAGCATTGGAACTTTGAGTATGGTGAAGCCGATTAAAAGTTAAAAGTCTAACATGACATCGAGATTTGATGAGTGGAGGGCCTATCATGCTAATAATGCTCTACCAATACATGATGAAGGGACGATTCAAGGTAAGGCTATTTTCAAGATAAAACTACTCAAGAGGAGTTTGAATAAGAAAAAATGGCTTTTGCTAAAGAGATCATTCAATTAAAAAAGGAGAAGACTTATCTACAGATGGATCTTAATCTTTAGGATAGAAAGGTGAATCGGGTTATCAAGGAGAGAAATTGTCTCAAGGAGAATCTTGATAGCCTAACAAAAGATTATGTGGCACTTCAAAAAGCAAACAAGCATTGGTGCATTAATAAATCATTAATCAAGTAGGAAACGGAGTTTACAGCTCTTAATCAAGAGTTAAACCAGTGAAAAAAAAGAAGCTAAGGTTAACAAAGAAAAACTCATTAGAACCCGCACTTTTGTATCAACCTACCAAAGAAAAAATGAATATTTTGAGGCCCATGTATAGGATTTAAGGGTAAACCAAGTTGAGAATAAACTTTAATGCTTAGGATTCGAGATAGATTATTCCCTACAAGCTTATCAAGGCTAGGTTAATGAATGAGTAAGAGCCTCCTAACGAAGGGAGCAATAATGGCTACAAATGGTTGTTAGGCATGCCAAAATTATTAAGATTATTGCTACCATCTCACCTAGCAGATTTAGGTAGCCAGTTAAAGGTTGAGGACATGATGGATGTGGCTAAGTCATTGATATGAGATATTCTGCCCACTGAAGCCAATAAACAAGAATTATTGTATTTCTTAGAACATGTGATTAGGCAACATAACCATGCCAGGCATTTCCAAATGTAATCATGTGTAATCGAGCTATTTTGTTGCTTTAATGAAAAACACTATTGGTGAAGTTGTTCTACAATCCAATTGTCCCTCTTACATTTGCATAACTAATCTAATTGTTTATTGGCTTTACCTATTCAATCATGTTTATGGTCATTTACTATCATAATTATATACTCACCATTATCTCATCAAACATGCTCATGGCACATCATAAAAGTCTAATCTGACTAAATCTATAAAATGCAAGGTGTTTTCAAACATGAAATCCACCGTTTATCATGGATATAACACTTATGGACACCAAAGAGCCATGAAAAGCAACCATGAAACTTGGATCGAATGATTAAAACTCATGTATAGGGAGTCTTAAGGGCAATCACTTCATAAGAATAAGGAACTCCAAGCTTAGATTATGGAATTAACCAGGCTATTATCCAAAACTTTAAAGGATAAAGTGCAAACAAACACTATTGACACAGGTAAAGGATCGATCAATCTTAAGAACAACTTGAATGGTGATACTAAAGACACCAATACACATGAAAGAGCTTCACTTGAACAGCATCCTCTAGTAGTGTTGTTTCTATCAACTCAACCATTCATTTACATTAACCCTGCAATGGCGTCCTATTTGGTTCAAGGATTTTAGGGTGTTGGCTTTCAACCATCAAGACCTATAGTCCTAGATCTTAACGAGCAAGCAGAGTAAGAAAAAGCAAAGAGGTCTTCTGAAACTAATGAAGACCTAAACAAGTATCGACCACTGGGAAAACACCTTAAGGCTATCAAAAGAAGTAACAGATTGCGGCTCATAGATGCCAAATCTTTGGGCTTAGTCTCTAATCTCATCATCCACCTAAGTTTAACATGCTAGACATTGAAAAGTATAATAGGACTATAGATTCCATTGCCCACATTTGCATGCATTATTGCAAGATGGTTAGATATAAAAAGAATGAAAAGTTATTAATCCACTACTTTAGGACAGTCTAACCAAGGTAGCTGCCCACTTGTATATAGGGCTTGATCCTATTATAATTTAAACATGGGCAAACTTAGCTTTGATTTCTTGAAACAATATAAGCACGCATCTAAGTAGGTTTCGTCGTCTCTCCCTTATCAATATGGAGAAGAAAACCTCTAAAAGTTTTAGACAGTATGCTCAAAGGTGGGAAAGGAAGCCACTCAAGTTCATTTCCCTTGATCGAGAAAAAAATGATGTCATGTTTGACAATACCTTGCGATCTCCTTACTATGACATGCTAGTAGGAAATGCCATAAAGAATTGTGCTGACGTGGTTATAGTGGGCGAGATCATCGATAATGCTATAAAAAATGGTAAGATAACCTGATTGGGAGTTGTTTAGCTCAAGCTAAGACTTTGATTAAAGGCAAGGAGAAAAATATGAATGTCATCAATAAAAGTTTGGCCAAGTTTCCTTGGAGTTGGTACCCAACACGAAGTGTATACTTCCCCAACATGGCATATCGGAGTTCCAATTCCTACTCATCAATGCCATAGCCTACCTATTCTACCAGTTTGCACCAACAATGAACTTTGTACTGAATCCTATTGAAAATACCACTTAAAGTGCACAACCCCAAAATGGAATAATGCAAAAGCTCGAAATAATCAATAAATATGCTGGGAAATGGAATACTTTGATCCATTTCCTTACTCTTACAAAGAGATTTACTCTTATCTATTAGTGGGTCAGTTGGTGGCTCCGATCTTCATAAATCCAAGGTAGCCCCCATATCCCAAATGGTACGATGAAAATGCCTACTATCAATGCCATGCTAGGGCACAGGGTCACAGGGTTATTCTATTGAGAATTACACCTCATTCAAGAGAAAGATACAGAGTCTGCTAGAAAAAAGTATGATCAAGGTCGAATAAGGGCTGAGACCTAATGTCAAAGCTAACCCTCTCCTTAATCATGCGAATCCAAAGGTGAATGCAGTAATTAATAGGAAAAGTTATTGGGTTAACAAAAGTATCAAAGAAGTCATGACACCAATGACCAAGATATGGCAAGCCTTTGTAAAGGTTGAAATAATGTCAGAAGTCAAAAGCTAAAATAAAGAAGTCATTGATCACTTTTACCCCTATTGTTGACAAAGGCACATTCTACATCATTGCCCATTTTTCATAGAGATGCTCTAAGAAATGATGGACCAATCCAAAATTGCTTTCTATGAGAAGTGGGATTAATACACTAGCCCTTCTATTAATGCCATAGATAAAGAGAGATTCACCATCTACTATATTTCAAATTACCTGTCACTCTCTCTCTCTCATGAGCATAGAGAAAATGCTGATAAAAGCTTTAAGTAGTACGACCAGAGGTGGATGGAAAAGGCCTTCTAGATTCAGTCTTTGTTGACAGAGAAAAAAATGATTGTTAGGTTTATTGGCAGCTTATGAGAACCCTATTATGAGAAAATAGTAAAGAACGTCCCAAAGAACTTCACAGATGTAGTCATATTTTGCAGAATGATTTATAAAGCCCTGAAAGTTGACTCTACCATAAAAGGTATCTTCAAAGGTAAAGGAAAAGAAAGGATCGAAGATGAGCATGGGCTACAATCCAATGTTAGAACTAGCTCACTCCAAACTTACACTAAATCAGCTGTGAATGCAATGGGTATTGAAGATAACTGCGAAATCATAAAGAATATAAAGAAAGTTAGAACAACTCTAAATCTAGTTTGGCAAATCCTAGTGCAAAGAACGTTAGTCCAAGGGGTCAAAAAGATAGATGAATGATTCGCTAATTTTTATGACTTCCACACTATCTAAAGTCACACTCTTCAAACATGCAAAAAGTTTAATGCAGTAGTCTAAAGAATGATAAATAAGGGTAGGATCGAATTCTGTGATAAAAAGTGAACCTTCTTTATTAAGTTAGCAAATACGATATCTTCTATCAATGCCACTGAAAGGGACAAAAAGAGTCCTCCCTATAGGGTCGAGAAGCCATTGGTCTTCTTTACCGATCAATCAGATATCAAAGCTGCCCTTATTCAACCTATACCAAGAATGGTTATTCAACTCTTGTCTCATTTTCCTTATAAGGAGGACAAAGTAGTACCTTGGAGGTATGAAAGCAAAGCTTTAATTATTGAAGAATCCATCTAACAAGCAACCAATAGTAACCTCTCGGGAGTGCACTTCCTAACTCGTAGCAATAGATGCTATGCCCTTATTGCATTAGAAAGCACCACTCAATAAAGGTATACTACTCTTATCCCATAAGCTTCAAAGATTATGACCAAAAAGTTAGATCTAACAATAATCAAGGAATTGATAAGGGAGAAAGAGGCTATAGAGTTCCTCAAGTTCATCAAGCACAGTGAATACAGCATCGTTGATCACTTGAACAAGCAACCTGTTATTAGAACATGCCCAGATATGAATCTTGACCAAGCCTAACTTAAAAAGCCTTTGTTTCTATAGTATTGATATATCACTATTTTTATTCTTTTGTTTCTATGTCCATTGCATTATTAATATTCTTTTATTTCCAAGGATTAGGTGGTCAAGATGAATCAAACTCAAATTAACCCTAAATAGTCATCATGAAATGACTATCTATTTGGAGTCACCACCTAACCATTTGGGCTAGGTGAGATTGGTCACCTACTAGAGTTTCCATTTTTAGGGTTATGAAACCCTAGAATACTAACTCTGAGATCCACGATCATACTTGTATAAAAAGGTCTGAGAGTTAGTTACAGTTACAAGTAAAGATCGACCTCTCATGATGCTTGAAAATTGGTACCTTATTAATTGCTTATTAACTCAAATTTTAATTTTCATCCGGTTTTAACATATAACATTTAATTATAATTCAAAAGATAATATTTTATGAGACCAATTTATTATCCATGTCAAGAAAATCTGGTTTTTTTAAATTTTTGAAAATAAAAATCACTTACATCCACACCGAAGGATCAATGGAACAATAAAGTTTTTTATCATTCCCTTTTGTACCCTACTAAAAAACCAGAGGAACATAAAAGGTTTTGAAAAATCAAAATATCTTTTGCACTCCGCTAGAAGGCCGAAGAAATATGAAAGGTTTTATTTTTATTTTTTTTGAAATTTATAAAAATCTAGCTGTCAAAATAATCTGCAAAACCCCTTTCATATTCTGGGAGAAATTTCATATATTATTTTAAATAGGAGACATAGCTTTATTTTTTTAAAAAAATTTGATTTTATTAAAAATATTAATAAGGTATCCTAAGACCCAAAAAAAGTCTACAATGATGAATCTATCCCTAATGTGCACCTTCAATGTGAAAGTACGCCAAAAATCATATAGGACTTGGTTCTAATGCAAAATTATCAAAATGCCTTTGAGGTATCCTAGTAACCTTAAAAGACTTAAAAATGATCATAAAAGGGTGAACCTATCCTAAATACACACCTTTGGCATAAATGCGTCCTGGTGACTATGTTAAACTCAGTTTTAGGGAAATTACCAAAATGTCCATAAGGTATACCTTTGACATAAAAGTATCCTAGTAACCTTGAAGGATACAAAAATGACCATGGAAGGGTGAACTTATCCTAAGTACACATCTTTGGCATAAAAGCATCCCGGTGACTATATCGAACTCGGTTCTAAAGAAATTACCAAAATGCTCTTAAGGTTTATTTTTAAAGTGAAAGTATCCTAGTAACCTTAAAAGACACAAAATAGAATCATCAAAAGGATGAACTTATCCTAAATGCATACCTCTAGCATAAAAGCATTCTGGTGACTACCTAGGACTCGATTCTAATTAAAATTACCCAAAGCCTCTAAGGTATACCTTCAACATGAAAGTATCTCGATAACCCTAAAGGATACAAAAATACTAAATGATGAAAAATTTTATCCTAAGTATGCAATTTAGGTATCAAAAGTGACCTAAAACACAAAAATGCAATTAAAAATTTTCTAAAATTATATTTCATACCTTAATGGAGAACCGAAAAAATATAAAAATTTTTAATATTTTCAACACCGCACTGGAGGACCAATAGAATGCTAGAAATATTCTAAAATATTCTAAAAGGATGTTTTTTTGTTAGAGATGACTATTTTGACCAAAAATGCTAGAGTTTTTGAATAGTCCCTAAACTTTTCTAAATTTGCAAATCAGTCCTTACATAATTAAAATACCAAATCAAACATCCAATATATTAAAATAAACACAAAAATTACATCTAAAATTTATAAGCATGTTTCGACCACTTTCCTTTAGCCTTACATAAAATTTTCAACATTTATACAAGAGTCCCTAAACTTTTTAAAATTACAAAAATACCTCAAAAATCCAAAAAAGGTATTTCTACTTGATAAATGCATGAAATTCATTCCTAAAGGTATATGTGGAAACCGGCCAAGCATGGAATGGCTAGAAATTATTTTTTTCATTTTTATTTTTTTGACAAATTAGTACCTTTTTATATTTATAAAATAGCCACAAAAATTAAAAAGTCATCACATACATATACATGAATTTCGGCCAACACCAATAACCCACCAAACAAAACTTTCCAACCCAAAAATCACATATCCAACCTTTATCAAGCATAAATCAACATCATCATATAATAAATCTTAAAAAATAAACATGTTGTTCTAATGTATCAACAAGAAAATGCTAAGAAAAATAGCATACTTATGATCATATATATGACACATATAACACAAAAAACCAACATCACATCTACAAACACTTGATTCATGAAAAAAAAAAACCAAAGCAACTTATTAGCATGAAAAATCAAAGAAAACAATTAAATTAAAGAAAATGTTTCATAGCCATCACTCTTAGTCTTTCAACATGGACCAAAATTAATGAACTTAAGCATGATATTGGCTCACCAACAAGATGCGAATTGAACAAAAATGAAGAAAAAATAAAATTTTAGAAATAATCCTCCTTAACAAAGCTTTAAAACTTGAAAAACTTAGTATTTTTGTAGTGTTTTTTTTTCAAGCCAACTCTTTCAAAATGAAAAACCCTCCCTCTATTTATAAGGTGAAGTTTCGACCAAGATAATATCAACTAATGGGTCATTAGAAACCAACTAAATTGGTTAAGGAAAAGTTAGAAATTAATTAGACTAGCTCCCATGAAACTAGTAAAAAATCCATGATAAAGTTAAAATAGTAATACTAAATAGAAAAGAATTAAAATTAAAATTAACAAACATAAACAAAATTTTGAAAATTAAATAATGAAAAAAAAATCTTGTTTTGAAATCCAAAACTTTTAAAATTATAAAAGAAAAATCCTTATGAAAGAAAATTGATATATATATATATATATAATTTAAAGCTCATAAAATATATTGAATTTTCAAAATCTAATTTAGTAAGAATTTTAAAAATTATAAACTCAAAAAAATCTAATAAAAATTACAAAGTAAAAAACTTTGTATTTTGGAAACAAGAAAAATATACAAAATGGATTGGAATTTTTCAAAATCGATTTTATGGCAATTTAATAGGAATATTTAATGAATTTTGAAGTCTAAAACTTGAGAAAATTCCATAAAAAATTTTATAGATAAAGAAAGGCTCATGTTTTGGAACCGAGAAAAATTTTAAAAATACATTAAAACTTATAAATTGAGTTAAATACAACATATTGTCCAAAATATTAATTAAAAGTAGTAAAGATGAAAATCTAAAATCTGGAGCAAATCTTTACCCAAAAAATTCATAAGTGAAATACTCGCGATGCTATGTGAAATTCAAAAATAATTAGCAAAATTGACAACTTGACTCTTTGTGGTATAAAATGCCAATATACAATTTTTCTTAAGTATTTTTCATTTTTTGGAATGCATATTAGCATAAATACTGCATAGATGTCAGTAAAATAATGAAGGTAAACTTTTTTAGTTTTACAAAAAAATCTCAAAAAATGTATAAAAATAGGAAATTGGATCGTGAGTTATATGCAGAAGTGATTTTCAAAATTTAACAAAGGAATATTTAAAAACTTATTTTTTTCATAAATATTTATCTTTTTTAATTCGAGATTGGTCTTTAAACAGCATTTTTTTTGTCAAATGCTAATACCATCATATGTGACAGAATAAGTTACAAAAATGAGTAAACTACCTAGCAGAGTTCGACCCTATTAGGGTGATAGCTATGTTCCCAATCTCTGATAATTGGGACTTCTGAAAAAAGGTTCCAGACGAAATTAGGTGTTTACAGCTACCCCACCTTGGTCATTGCTGAAAATCAAGAATAGGGCAAAGACCATATAAACCCAATTTTATCTGGGCTGTAATGTTTTTAAAAATAAAATAAAATAAAACTACATTAAATATATACATTAAAAATAAATAACCTAGGGCAAAACCTAGGGTAGGAAAGTAAAGTATGGTGAAATCTAAGTCTAGAAGGTTGAGTAAGATGAAACCGATACTGTCTAATGAGGATGACCAAGATGTAACCTAGATCTAAAAGGTTGACCAGGGCAAAACCAATATAGTCCAATGAAGATGATTGGGATATAACCTAGGTCTAAAGGGTTGAGTAAGGTAAAACCAATGCAGTTAAATAAGGATAACCAAGATGTAAACTAGATCTAAAGGGTTGACCAGGGTGAAACCGATATAGTCAAGCGAGGATGACCAAAATATAACTTAGGTCTAAAAGGTTAACCAGGGTGAAACCAATATAGTCAAACGAGAATGATCAGGATGTAACCTAGGTCTAACTAGTTGACTAGACAAAACTTATACAGTCAAACGAGGGTGAACAAGATATAAGCTGCATCTAAAGGGTTGACCTAAGTGAAATCGATATAATCAAACGAGGATGACCAAGATGTGACCTGGGTCTAAAGAGTCAACCAAGATGAAACCGGTACAGTCAATCAAGGTTAATCAAGATATAACCTAAGTTAAAGTGTTGAATAGGATTAAACCAATACAATTAATCAAGGATGACTAGGATGTAACCTAGGTCTAAAAGGTTGACCAGGGCAAAATCGATACAATTAAATAAGGATAACCAGGATGTAACTTAGGTCTAAAGGGTTGAGTAAAGCAAAACATATATAGCCAATTAAAATGAAAATGCATAATATCTTAGTTGCTTGAAGGAATGTAAAAATTACCTTTTAGATTTAAAGCAGTTAACATACCAAAGTGCTCTTTCTAATATTATCTTTAACTTTAAATCTATAAATTATTAAATGTGAATGCAAATGCATGAACAATGCATATGGTGAATTTTTATGATTTTCTATTTGATCCAGCCTATTTTGGAATTGGATTTATCTTTTTAGAAAATGTAATAGATATTTCTTCTTCATGATGGAATAGGTCCATATTTTCTCTTGGGGATTGAAACCCATTTCAGAAAGTATGAAGACCTTTATTCTTTCTGGCAAGGGAGTCAACGCTTGAACTTGTGTTTAAAGACATTTTCAAAGATCATTGTAGACATAAGACACTAGCTCCTGAGAGGTTAAATTAGGTGATGCACCAATATCATCTAGAAACTATAAAAGAAGAACATTACAAGGAATATACAATTTTTAAAATTTCCATTAACAATGAAACAAACTGATAATAGGTTAAAAAAAAAGAGTATGATGGGGAATTTATGGCTTCTAATATTTCCCATCAACAGCCAAAACATATTGATAACAAGCTGAAGAAAAAGAGCATGATTGGGAGTATACGGTTTATAAAATTTTTCATCAATAGCCAAAACAAACTGATAACAAGCTGAAGAATAAGAGCATGATAGGGAATATGTGGTTTCTAAAATTTCCATCAATAGCCAAAATAAATTAATAATAGGAAGGGTAGCACAATAGTTATATAATTAGATTTTTAATGTTGCTAAGAAATTATCTAAAAAACTTGACTTTTTTTTCATCAAGATTCTACCTAAGAATGTCATTTTTCTACCCTAATCTTCTTGGAATGTCTAAAAGACTTGGAATATTAACTAAGATCCATGTAATGTTTTGATTTTATTCCAAAATAATGTAAAAAAATGATTTATCATCTTTTCATCAATTGCCATTTCCTTTAAATGCTAATTATCATTTAGCAAAAAAGTTAGCATGGTTAAAAAGATAGTCTAACAAAGGTATGAATAAAAATATGTATTTGTATCACAATAATGAAAGAAGATACAACATTAGCCTTTTTACAAAGACAATGGTAAAGTACAGAAGAGTTTTGGATATTGCTTAGATAAATGGAATCCTTCATTTAGTTTTTCAAAGATTTCTCCTAAACGGAAGGTTTACTTCTGCATAGAACTATCTTTGGAAAATACTTTTGATTATACTATGCCTTTTTCAAACTCAATCTTCTAATAAATTTTGCTTTGGCCATTCCTTTTAAATGCTTGAGTCACTACTTTAGGTTTTTAGCTCAATGCCTCCCCCAATACAGCATTTTGTCGAACACTTTTTTTAGGTTTTCATTTGAATCTTTTGGGAACGGATGCCTTTTGGGCTTTTATCCATTTTTTAGGCATAATACTTCTTTACATTATTTGAATTGATGAAGTTTGGTAAAATGCCTTCATCCATCTTTGCTAACATCAATGCCCCTCTCAAAAATGCCTTCTAAACTACATATGGCCCTTCTCTATTAGGTGCGTATTTACCACGAGGATCTTTTTGTTCAGATAGAATTTTTCTCAGTGCCAATTCTCCATTATGGAACTTTTTAGGGTAAATTTTCTTATCATGTGCTCTTATCATCTTTTTCTGGTATGTCTGCCTATGTTGAATAGTTTTTAGCCTTTTCTTTTTAATGAAATTTAGCTGCTCATAACGATCTCGAACCTCTTTGAATTTTTCTAACTTGATTTCCATTAGAACTCGGAATAAAGGGATCTCAACTTGAATTAGTAAGATAGCTTTTGTGCTATAGACTAACAAGTAGGGTGTTGCCATAATTAAAGTTTAGATCAAAGTTCTATACACCAGGAAAGTGAATAGAGCTTTTAATGCTAATCTTTGTAGGTCTATAGCATCTTCCCTATATTCTCTTAATATCTTGATTACCTACCTCTATAACTTTGTTCATCTTCGGGTGATATGTCATTGAATTCTAGTGGGAAATTTTAAGCTAAGTACACCCTTCTGTCATTATTATATTATTCAAATTAGAGGCATTATCTATTATAATTCTTTTGGGGTCAATCCACAAATAATGTTGGTCCTCAAGAATTTTACCATCATTGACCTTGTCACATTTGTATAAGAGGCTACTTTGACCTATTTGGTAAAGTAATCTATAGCCATAATGATGAAGCGATAACAGTTTAAAACTATAGGGGTAATTAGTGCAATAACATCCATGCCCTATATACAGAAAGGCTAAGGCACGGTTATGACATGTAATGGCAAAGGTAGTATCTCATCAGCATAAACTTGGCATTTATGACACTTATAGGCATACCTGATACAATCGTCCTCCATGGTCATTTAAAACTAGCTAAATCTTATAATTTGTCTTGCTATTCTTTGTCCATCCATATGCATTCCATAAATACCCTCATACATTTCTTCCAATATCTCCTATGCTTTGGGAGCGTCAACATATTTTAGCAACATTTGATCATAATCTCTCCATCCGGGACAAAATTCATTGCCAACATCATTAAAGTTCTTTTATCAGTTTCAAAGCATTGTCTGGGTATACTCAATCTTTGAGATATCTTTTGATGTCGTGATACCATAAGAGACCATCTATTTTTATTTCTGCATTGCAATAATATGTAAGGGACTTGTGTATGCTCATCTGAATTGGCATTACCTGTTGCCCCTTATTTACTTTGAACATTGAAGCTAGGGTGGCTAAAGCATCTACCATTTGATTATCATCTTAGGACAAATGAATGAATTCTACTTCCTCAAACTCTTGGAGCAATTCTAGAATCAGCTTTTATATTATTGCATCCTCGAATACCAAGTTTCCTATTCTTCATGCAATTGATAAGTCACCAACTCTGATTCTCCATATACTTTTAATAATCGAGCTTTTCTTTATATAGCTACCCTGAGTCCCATAACACATGCTTCATATTTTGCTATGTTATTTTTACAGTCAAAGTGTGAAAGAGTAATAGTCCCCTTTCGAAGATATCAAGATTGCTCCGATTCCATCACCCAGAGCACTTGACACTCCATCAAAATACTTCTTCCATATTGATTTCTTTGATGACTTTCATCTGTCTTCCATTAAAATATTCATTAAATCCTTATCAGGAAAGTCAAAATTTAATGATTGATAATCATCAACTACTCTTCTTGTTAGGAATTTGGCAATAGCGCTTCCTTTAATTGCCTTCTGACTCACATAAACTATATCATATTCTAATAGCAACCCAATGTATGATACAACATATATTATCGAAGTCTTTTTGCAACCCAAACTAGGGCACAACATATCTTTTCTATTTGAGACTAATTGACCTCATAGTCAAGGAACATTTTGCTAAGGTAATGAATCGCTTGTTTTTTCCTTCATTTCGCATCCTATTGTCCGAGCACATAATCTATAGACCATCCAAATTCTAACAAGTATAGAATCAGAGGTCATTCTAGTACAAGTGGCACCAACACTACCAAATTACAAAGATAGTGCTTAAATTTTTCAAATTCTTTATGGCATTCATTATTCCATTCACCAGGGTTTTGTTTTCGCAAAAGCTAGAATGTTGGATCACACTTATCTATGAATTAGTATATGAATCTGTCAATCTAATTCAAGCTCCCCAAGAAATTTCACACCTATTTTTGTGTATGCGGGGATAGCAATTCCTAGACGGCTTTAATCCTATCCAGATCAACTTCAATCTCTTTTTCACTCATAATGAACCTAATAATTTCCTCGAGCTTGCACTAAAAGTGCATTTTGCTTAATTCAATTTTAATCGATACCTTCTCAGTGTTTTGAACAACTTTCGTAAATCCATAACATGTAAGATAAATTTTTGTAGGCACCCATTAAAAACTTATTTCACATTTTTTTTATAAATTTATCATTAATATCGTACCCCTTACTAGCAAATTAACTCTCTTTCATTCTATTACCTTTGATTAAAAAAATTTAAATTTTGTATTATTAAAAATTACAATTTATTAAAAAGAAGATACATCAAAGTTCTTTAAATTCCAATGCCAAATCTATAAAATATATAAAATTTCTAATTAAATTGGTATCATGAGTCAAGTAATGAAAAGTTGAGAAAGAAAATACTAAAAACCCTATTATAAAAATTTAAAATTAAAAATATAAATGTCTATTCACATAAAGAAAAAAATTGATTTTTTTGCATTTTTTTTGGAAACTCAACTTTGTTTTAAAATAAAATTTTACCTTTTCGCTAGATATGTCAAATTCTAGTTTAATTAAAAATCAGCCAAATTCTTTACTTCATGTAATACATAAGAAAAAGTATAAGAAAATAAAATTCAAGATAGATTTTCAAATAAAGGTTTTCATGGATTCAATCAAGTCATGGATTGAATGCCCAAATCACTATACATAAAATATTAAAATATTATATTTTATTAATATTTATATAATTAGATTTAAAATAATAGTATGCTAAATCTTACTTTTAACGACACTATTTTAGAGGCAATTTAAAAATGCTATAAGAACATCATTTAACAGTAATTATGCAACATTTTTTAAATTGTTGTTATAAGTTAAAAATATCATTTATTAGCAAAATTTATATTACCTTTAGTAGCATAAAATATATGCCATTAGATTTAGCTTATCATTGATACATTGACATGCACTTGTAATGAAAAAAATAATTCCATAAAAATAAACAATAATTTTATTGTCTAAAATTGTTATTTAAAAAAACTCTTCAAATATATTTTCACTGTAAAATTAAAGACAAATTAAGAAGACAATTAAAGTTAAACATTCGTGGTATTAAAAATTCAAGAGTTTTGAAGACTTTATATAAATTCATCGTTACCTTTATCGATGATCACTTAAGTTTAAATGTATGTATTTAATGAAGTAAAAGTTTGAAGCTTTTGAAAAGTTCAAAGAAATTTAGGTAGAAATAGTAAAAAAAGGCAAAAAAATTCTAACTTTTAAAATCCAATCAAAGAGAAAAATATTTAAGTGATGAATTTTGGATCATTTGACAAAAAATTGTATTCCATCACAAGGGAGTTTACTTGGAAATCCACAATACAATGGAGCGTCTAAGAGGAGTAATCGAACCTTATTTGACATGGTTCATCCAATAATGACTACAGTTGATCTTCTGATATCCTTTTTGGGATATGCCTTAGAAACTGCTTACTATCTTCTAAATAATGGTCCATCCAAGTTTGTAGATAAGATGGCATATAAGATGTGGTATGCTAAGAGACCATTATTGTCTAATCTTAAGATTTGAGGTTATGTTACTTATGTGAAGCAGACAATGTCTGACAAGCTTGGAGCCAAATCAGACAAATGTAAGTTTGTAGTGTATCCTAAAGAAACTTAAGGATATTGCATTTTTCCACTAGTTGAACAAAATGTGTTTAGTTCGAAACATGTCTTTCTAGAAAAAAGAGCTTCTACTAGAAAACTAGTGGGAGTAAAGTTGATCTTGAAGAAGTTTAAGAATCACAAGTCGATAAATCTATGAAAGCTGAGTTTAAGGATACAGCATTAGATACTCAACCAAAAACTTAAGAAAAAACCTATGCCAATCTAGTATGAGCAGAAAAGCTCCAAGGAGACATGGATTTCTTGTGAAACAAGACAATAAACATGTAGTCTATCATTTTCCTAATGCTATATGCTAATGAGATATTGCCCATAGGAAATGACATACTTATGCTACAGACCACAAGGTCAAGCTGTCTAGACAATTTTCCATAAAAGATTTGGGAGAAGGCATATGTATTCTGAAAATTAAGAGCTATAAAGGTAGATTGAAATGATTGCTTAGCTTATCTGAATTTTCTTACATACATAAGGTGTTAAAAATGTTTAGCATGGAAAATTCCAAAAAAAGAAACATGTCTATGGTACATTGTACACATTACTTGAAAGAAATCTATCCTAGGACATTAAATGGTGGTACATGGATGGATAAGATTCCATATCTTTAAATGCAAGGTCTATCATGTATGACATGTTGTATACAAAACTAGATGTATCATACATGCTAAGCATTATGAGTAGATACTAAAAGAATCTTGGTGAAAGTTACTGGACTACTGTGAAGAATATCCTTAAATACTTATAAAGGACTAAAGTTATCTTTCTAGTTTATGGAGAGGCTAAACTCTTCATTAGGGCTATACTAATGCTGGCTTTTAATCCAATTATGATGAAAATAAATCGCAAGGCAATTATACATATACCCTTATTAATGTTGTAGTCAACTGGAAAAGTTCCAAATAGGCTACAACTACATACTTAACAACTGAAGCTGAATACATCTCTACTGTGAAGTAATGAAGGAGGCCATTTGGATAAAGAAGTTTGTTACCAAAATTGATATGATTCCTAGCATTATTGATCTAATACCACTCTACTATGATAATAATGCAGCCAAAAGCAGAACCAAGGTCTTATCATAAGTCCAAATATGTACTATGGCAATATCATGTAAGTAAAGACTTCATTGATATATGTATGGAAAGTGTACCCATAAAGATAATTAGTTGGTCCTTTCACTAAAGCATCAACCCAACAAAAACATCATCGCCACATGGGGAGTATAGGGCTTATACATATGGGCGGTTGACATTAGTGCTATTGGAAAATTATTAGTGTAAACCCTGCAAGCCAATCAAATTTACATGTAACGTACTAGCTTTTTGTCAATCATGTACATTTGTTATATTTCCTTTAATGTAAACAAGGTATTTCTTTATCCATAAGTTTAATTATAATTATTATTAACAACTTATGAAGATAAAGTGCATGAAATACATTGGCCTTGTAAAAAAGTTGTAAAAAGTTACAATTGTGAGATCTTTTTGTATTAAAGCTGTGTTTTTAAAATCATTCCTGGTCATCATATTGTCAACACAGGGCATTGACAATGTACAAAGGCTAGCGTATATTAAGTTTCCATACATATGACGCATGTAATTGATCTCATAGGTTAAAGTATGGTGATACTTAAGAATAAAATATGGTTGCTTTTTATGGCAACAAGTTCAGTGAAGATGACCCGCTATAAGAGTTCTATTTGGTATTTCACTCAAATGTCTATGGAAATACTCTCACGTGTCAATAATTTAAGTAATCCTTAGACTTATGACACCAAGTCAACTTATGTATGAATTAACACACTCAGAAATCATCACGATTAAGTCTACTTTGATAGATGCCTAAGGTAAGGTGGTTTTGGGTATGCTATAAAGCATACTAAATATGGATGAATAGTTCAGAGAGGATTCATCATCCCTAAGTGATATGAGAGGACATTTATTGTTTATTCCTAGCCCTGTATTAATTCAAAAGTCTTTAGCCAAGGCAATACTGATTGTAGAGTTAACACATGGAGGTTGTAGGATTAATATGGAATAAGCTAAGAGAAGACATTGCACCATGCTCTTGTCTTATGCAAGATATAATGACAAGATCAAATTACAATAGCATACTATACATTCAAAGGCGTGCCAAAACCAATTGGCTCTCCTTGCATTTGTGTAGCCATGATACATTGCTAGTTGTTACTGATAGTCTAGAAAACTGATTTTAATATTGTTAGGTTAAGTTAAAGTGAGCTAAAATCTAAGTAATTAGAACTTGAATCCTGTGCTTAATGATAAATTCTAGGTTCTTGAACTTTGTGGAGCATTCGAACAAGCTTAAACACCTTTAGCTAGATTCGGCCATGCTTAATTTCTTGGTGTTCTTAATTCAGCGTTGCTTAGATGATGATATCATAATATAATCTTGATGAATCAAGTTGAATTAAACGTGGATAAGTTGAAATTAATGCTTAATTTTATGAAATTAAAAGCTTACATAAGAATAATTTAATGAGACTTGATGATTAGATGAGCATTTTTAGTTTAGGTATAAGTTCAGCTAGGTGAATTATTGTCTAGAATAGGTTTATGGTTGATTAGTTGCTAAAACTATAGGTTACTAGATTAAATGCTTGAAAAATGCATGCTAAAGAGTATAAGATGTGTTAAAACATGATTTTCTAAAAAGAACCCCTAAAACAAGTCTTAGTTCACTCAATCAATAAGTGAATCAAGGTTTGGTTTTGTTTAATAAGTTTTTCCATGAACAACTTGGGAACATTTAATAAAATGGTTGATTTAAAGTAAATTTGGAGCAAATAAAAATGTTTTCTAAGTGTTTTAAAGTGTTCTGTTGAGTCTAAACCTGGTGAGCATTAATGTGGGTCATCAAGTGATGTTTAGATGAGTCAAAATGTGGTGTCTAGTGTCACTTAGTTGCTTGTTTCAACACCAAGGTAGTCAGTACCATTTTTATTATGGTACTAGTACATACTGAAACTGATGTGTTTCGATGTACATTTTGGGTTAATTAGAGTTTAAACATTTTAAATTTATATATATGAAAAATATTTTCAAATATGAAATAAATAATATTAAATAAATTTCATATATTAAATATTCATCAATTATATATAATGTTCTAAAAAAATTTCATCAAATATAAAAAGATCAATATCAATCAAGTAGTAAGGCTAAAATTTTTTAATAATCGTTAAATTTATGAATAATTGTCTAATATTTATCAAATATATGAGTAATTATGTATAATATTCATCAGATTTAAGATCAATATTAGTTTAACTTTTTTTACAAGCTTATGTTATGTATCGATTAGTACAGCTATTTTCGACTTATACCAAAGAAACAGGCCAGTACCTACCATTACAGTCTGTGTAGACCGAAACCAAGACCAAAATGACACCAACTATTGCTAGCACCATTATGTGTCAAAACCACTATGTATTAGGTGGTACGATACTAATAACACTATTCAACACACAAGTGAGTGGCTGTTGCAACAAGGCTAGGACTCAAATCCTGACCAAGCTGGACTTAAAAGGCCCTTATTCATATATTTATTAATATGTTAGTATTTTACATTTTTTATATTCTAGGGCCCATATCAACATTAATAGTTTTTCATTTCGAGGGACTAGGTTGTCGAGATAAATTACCTACTCCACTTAACCTTAAATAGTCATTACAAAATGACTATTTATTTAGAGTCACCACTAATCCATTTGGGGTAGATAAGATTGGTCACCTATCAGAGTTCATATTTTAAGGGTTGCGAAACCTTTAAAAACAACTTTGAGTCTATAATCATACCAGAGATCATGTGAAAAGGTTTGAAAGTCGATTATAATCACAAGTAAGGATCAATATTGTAGTTCATATTTTGAGGGTTATAAAACCCCTTAAAAACAAACTCCGAGGTCTATGATCATACCAGAGATCACGTGAAAGGGTCCGGGAGTCAATTACAATCACAAGTAGGATCAATCCCTCTCTTGATGCTCAACAGTCAGTACATTATTAATCACATGTTAACTTAAATTTTAATCTTTATTCAGATTTAAAAATCAATGTTTAAATATAATTTCCATGAATTAAAATAATATTCTAAATTTATTATTTCGTATAAGAAAATTGGATTTTTAATATTTTTAAAAATTAAATTATCTTTCACACCCCATCAGAGAGCTGGAGGAACATGAAAGGTCAAGATATCTTTCATAATCCACTAGAGGACAGGAGGAACATTAAAAGTTATATTTAAAAATTAAAATATCTCTTATACCACAATATAGGTTCAGAGGAATACAAAAGGTCTTAATTTTTTTAAGATTCATAAAACCCAATTTTTATTTTGAAAAAGATTTTTAGTTATTAAAACAATCTATAGAACCCCTCTCATATACTAGGAGACATTCCACAAACACTTTAACTTGAAGACATTGCTTTAATTTTCAAAAAATTCTAATTTTATTAAAAATGTTAATAGAAAAATTGTCCTAAGACTTGGTTTAGACAAAAAGTTCTAAAACTTGATTCTTAGAACTTAAATTTGGTCTCTAAAGTACCTTGGACTTGAAAGTATCCTAGTAACTCTAAAGGACTTGGTTTTAATTCTAAATTACCAAAATGCCCTTATGTATACCTTTGAGATAAAAGTATCTTAGTAACCTTAAAAGACTCAAAAATAGTATAAAATAATGAACCAATCCCTAATGTGTACCTTTGACATAAAAATAATCTAAATAATCACATAGGACTTAATTTTAATGCAAAATTATCAAAATGTCCTTCGGGTTTACGTTCAACATGAAAGTATCCTAATAACCCTAAAGGACTCGAAAATGATCATAGAAAGGTGACCCTATCCTAAATACACCTTCGACATAGAAGTATGCTAGTGATTATAAATGACTTGTTTCCAGCAAAAATTACTACAGTGTCCCTTGAGGTGTACCTTTAACACTAAGGTATCCCAATAACCCTAAAAAACCTAAACTTAAATGTTTCAAGATTGCATTTTGTACTACTATGGAGAACCAGAGGAATACAAAAGGTTTTAATATTCTCTACACCCCATGAAAATTTGGAGGAATCTACAAATATTCGTAAAACATCCAAAATATCCTAAATGGGTGGTTTTATATGAGAAAAGACCATTTTAACCCTAAAATGCGAAGTTTTAATTAATAAACTTTAAAGTTTTCTAACTTCGCAATATAGCTCCAATATAATTAAAACTCATAATTTAACATCAAATATATCATAAAAATCATGTAAATCATACCAAATGACACAAGATCAATTCGACCAAGTATGTAAGGTCAAAAAATAAATTTTTGATTTTTTTTTTTTTACAATTTGGCCTCTATATGAAATAAACTCATAATTCAACATCAATTACATCACAAAAATCATGTAGATCATATCAAATGATACAAGATCAATTTGGCCAAACATGGAAACACCTTTTCAAGGCCTCTAAAAAATTAGAAAAAAATATTTTTAGTCCCTACAGGTTTTAAAAATAACAAAATAATTCAAATCATCACAAAAATAACAAATGAAATTGAATCAAAAGGCCACATAAGTTTTAGCCTTTACCAAATCACACACAATACAAATACTTTTTAACCTAATAATTATATATTTTAGTTATACCAAACTCAAATCAATATTATCATGTAAGAAATCTTGAAAAATAACACATAAATATGTTTTACAACATGAAATTGCTAAGGAAAATAGTATCAACATGAACATATATATGACAAAAATCAAAATCATATCACAAAAATCAACATCATATCAATAAACAACATATTTCATGAAAAAAAATCAAGCTATTATTAAGAAAATTAAATGTAACAACTAAACCAAAGCAAATTGTTCATTTCCATCTTGCTTTGCCTTTCAACATGGATTAAAATCCATGAACTCAAGCGAGATATTTGCTCACTAAAAGGAAGAAAATTGAATGAAATGAACAAAAACTCAAAATTTTATAAGAATTTAACCTTAAAATTGTAGAAAATAGTGGAAAACTTGATTTTTTTTTCTTTAGTTTTTTTGGTGTGTATTTTGCTTGGAACACCATTAGCCATAAAATGAACTATACTCCCTTATTTATAAGGGGGAGGTTTAGGCAAAGGGATGAAAATTATAACTAATTATCAAGATAATAATGCATTAAACTAGGATGTACTAGTAGCTATGACTCATCATTTTAAATGATGATCAAGATAAGATCATCTAACAGGATAGTTAAAACCAAGCTAAATTGGTTAAGGAAAAGCTATAATTCAATTAGATTAGTTTCCATGAAACTAGTTAAAAATCTAAATTTTAAACAAAATTAAAATAATAATAATAATAAATTAAAATTAATAATAATAAACAAAATTTTGGAAATGAAATAAATAAAGAAATCTTGACTAGAAATATAAAACTCACAAAATATTACAAACAAAATCCTTACGGAGGAAAATTAATATATAATAAAATTCAAAACTTATAAAATAAATTGAAATTTTAAAAAATGATTTAATAAAAATATTTGATGATTTTTAAAAATTTTAAACTTAAAAAAATCCTATAAAAAAATTTACGAAATAAAAAATCTTGTTTATTAAAAACGAGAAAAATTCCTAAAATAATTTTAATTTTGAGGAGAATGAGCAAAATTTAATACCTTTCTAAAATATTAATTTATAAAAATAATAAAGATAAAAATTTGAATTTCAAAATAAATTCCACTAAAAAAATTTCACGAGTAGAAGTTTGCAATATAGTGAAAAATTCAAAATTAACTGGTAAATTTGACAATTCGAGACCTTATGATATAAAATGTCAATATGAATTTTTTTTATTTTTTTATTTTTTGGAGTGCAAATCGCCATAAATACTACACTAGTATGCATTTCTGAATTTTACAGAAAAATCTCTAAAAATTTTTTAAAGTGAAAATTTTGATCGTGATATCTTTTGTAAAAAATTAATTTCCAAAATTCAACAAAAGAATACTTAAAAACCAATTTTTTCTTAAATATTCATCATTTTTATCCGATATTGATCTGTGGCCATGTAGATATAACTGAACAAGTTGTAAAAATGCCTAGTCCAACTAAAAAAGTCAACCTCTACTAGAGTGACCACTAAGCTCTCATTTTTCTGATAATTGAGACTCGTGGAAACAAGACCCAAACAAAATAAGAGGCATATAATAGCATTGGCACCTCTTACTTGTTAAGAATAAATAATAATGAATAAAAATGATAAAAGCAAACATTCATGTAATTCCAAAGCATGTTGCCAATGTCAAAAAAACATACTTCTAAGTTGAATCGCTTAGAGATCATTGTTATTTCCTTGTATAGGAGATTGATAGAGTCTACTTGGTTTCATTATTAGACATTCGAATGTCCAAAAAAGTATTATAATAAATTAACTTAACGTTTCATGATCATAAGTGGTGTTAGAGTTACTATTGCAGTCTAGCATAATAGTCTAGCAAAAACAATTTTTTTTTAAATTGGTTATAGATCATAGGATTTTTTTGGTATTTTTCCTATAATCCATTGATTGGGATACACAATAAGCTTCTGAAACATTTGATTTCATGACCGGGCGAATATAAAAAAATCTCGAAACATGAGCTATTAGGATGGCTTTGTTTTAGCACCTGATCAGAAATACAAGCTAATTTTGATGAATTTTCATTTTTGTATATTATTCTCATATTTTTATATTGAAATAGATTGAATAATCTTTCCAAGCATATATGGCTCATCTAATTGGTATTCCAGAAGAATTGTGAGGAAAATTCAGAGGCATGTTGGTCAAAAGTGTTTTTTGATGCAGTAGCATCCAATTAAAAAATTCATGTGACAACCAAAATGATTTTCTGGTTTTCTTTGAGTATTTTTAGGTTAAAGTAAAGTGAGTCAGCATTCATCAAAATTTGATTTGGTGATTTTATGTGATAGGAATAATTCAAAATAAATTCAAAGGCTTTCAAGGTCAAATCTATCCCCTGTTGTCCAAATCTCTCTAGGTTTGGTGTTTTCTACTTTAAGGCATTTAGATACCTTAGAATTAATTCCAAAGGTCACGTTAAGTTTGTCAATAGGTCTAGGAGTATCCTATAAAAAGTCCGCAGTGGCTCACATTAAAGCCTCCTAGTTGAATTAAATAAAAGTGATTTTTAATCTTGTTTCCAAAGTTGTGATTTCTTCAATTCAATCCAAGTGAACTATTTTTGTGATTTCTTTAAAAATAGAGTCAATTAGTTAAAATCTTTGGAGTCAATCCCTTTATGCATTTTTTTCCTTTATAAATGATTTTCACTCCAAATCAATTATAACTTCAAGCTAGTCCTAGACCAATAAACGGTTGCTCTTATGGGCACCCAATATGAGTATCGGGATATATGTTCTCTATTTTTGGCAATATTTGTTTGATTTGATAAATAAAAAGTGGATTATGATTGAATACATTTGACTAAAATCGAGAAAAACAAACTCAAATATGTGTGATCAGTTGATACTAATTTATTGGGCATTACAAGAAGGACCAAGTCCTTACTTGTGGTGTAACAAACTTGTAAGCCCAACTTATAGATCTTTGGTATACTTAGACCATAAAATCATTCCTTTAGAGTTCTGTGACTCTTTAGTGAATGGTTTTAATAGGTGACGAATCACATTTAGACAAAAAAGATTACTAGCGACTTCTTAATGTAATCGCTTTTGCATCTCGGTAGGAGAGGTTCAAATGAGTGGTTCATTTAATAGGATGAAGAACTATGATGATTAAAAGTATTGTCTTCTCTGATATCTTAAGGTATATATATCGATATATTACAACTACTTTTTGGCAGCTCTACTAAGGACATTAGAGACTCATGCCTTAGACTAGTTGCATGATGTCCTAGTTCTAATTTTTTCTTAGTTTTAGTTGGTGTTCAGTTATAATCCCTTTGATATTTACCATTATGGTTGTTTAATTGATTAATTATTTTGATATTGTTATTTGCACTAATTTTATTGCAATGTTTAAATAAAACTATAATGTTGCACTTGCTTATAAAAATAAGCAAAATGATTGATATATATATATATATATCTCTAATGATGAAGTAAGATCCAAGTTGGAGCTTTTCCCAGCACATATTACACTAGCATATACATTAGATTCTCTGCTAAATACCATGCAGAGAGAGATATAAGATCTATTTTAGGATATATGGGGTTATTAATTAGTCTATGATTAACAATCTGATTGCCCAGCAAAAGCTTTCACGGTGCATTGCTTTTGTTTTCGAGATTCATTCGCATAAATGTGAGCATTGTTCTCACTGGGTCGAACTCGTTCTACCAACCCTGCAATGGGTCTAGTGATGCGAAAACCCCAAGAACAATATCTTAAAACCCCTAAATAACACTTTGGATCAAAGACTAGAAACCCAAAAAATAACAAGAAACTAAAATAGGATTCTTGACCCAACAATTTAAATAAAAAACACAAACCAAGAATACTAAGGGAATCAAAAACTTGACCCAATGCTTTAGGATTAATTACAAACCAAGAATATCAAAAGTTGAATGCCACAAGATTAAACTAACCTTGATAAGTTCTGCTGGGGTCTAAAAAAGAACTCAAAGAAATTTGTGTCACCAAGAAGACTACTTGTATTAATTGTCCAAAGAAAAACTGAAACCAATCTTATAATTGCAACTGACTATTTATAGCCAAAAGATAAAACCCTAAGACATCCTAACTAGTGAAACTCATATAGACCTTTAGATGGCCAATTAAAATGCCAAAACAAAGCCTTAAGCCCAATAACTAGTGTCCCAAAGCATAGGCCCTTGATATAGATACTTAAAATAATTAAAATAACATGTGACAAGCTTATGCCACTTATTAAAATGGTCTGGCCTATAAGTAAACAAAAGATAAGCCTAATTAATATTTGGCCTAATCACTAAATAACTTGCTCATAAACCGAAAACAAGTTAACTAAGCATGGTTGATTGAAACCCACTTTCTTCCTAAATTCCAAGTCCACACCATCTCCATCTTTAGCTTCTTGTATGAATAGCTTCTTGACTAGTCCTTGCACATTCTTTTGTAGTTATTTAGCCCGAGCTCGTGTAAGAAGTTTACTCGGCAATTGAAAGTCTTTTGAAACATCATTTACATTGTCTTACATTGGCTAGATCACATCATTCCTCCATTTCTTAAAAGGATTCATCCTCGAATCAGCACCTATATCAAAAGGAGAAAGATTAGAAACATTAAACGTGGAACTCACATGATACTTACCTGGCAGATCTAACTTGTAAGCATTGTTATTAATCTTTTCCAAGACTTGGAAAGATCCATCTCTACATGGTTGCAGCTTGGATTTCCTTTGTTTTAGAAACTTGTTTTTGCTCATGTGAACCCATATCTAATCTCTGAGTTCAAAAGTGACAAGTTGGCATCCCTTATTAGCTTAGGCAGTGCTCTTTTCATTTTTCTTCTAAATGTGTTGTCATGCTTGTTTATGGATCTATTTCACCAAATCAGCCTTTCTCTTTTCGTCTAACCTAGCTCTCTTATTCACCGGTAAAGGCATCAAATCCAATGGAGTTAAAGGGTTAAAACCATAAACAATTTTAAAAGAAAAATAACCAAATAAAGAATGCACAAAAAGATTATAAGCAAACTTGACAAGAAGAATACAATCTTTCCAAATTTTTAAATTCCTTTGAATAATAGATCATAGTAAAGTTCCTAAGGTTTGATTTACTACTTCGGTTTGCCCATCAATTTGGGGATGACAAGTGGTGGAAAAAAATAACTTAGTTCTCAATTTTCCCCATAACATTCTCTAAAAATGACTAAGGAATTTAACATCCCTATCACTCACAATTGTCCTAGAAATCCCATGCAAATGATCAATGTCTCAAAAGAACAAATCAGCTATGATTGTGGTGTCATCAGTTTTATGGCAAAGAATGAAATGAGCTATCTTAGAAAACCTATCAACAACCATAAATATTGAATCCATTCCCCTTTTAGTTCTAGGCAACCCTAAAAGAAAGTCCATAGACAAATCTATGTAATTTCCTAAACTTTGCTTGTCTATAAGAAATACAATGAGAACACACTCTCTTAACATCCCTACATATTTATGGCTAGCAAAAATGTTCTTGCAATATGGCCATTGTCTTATGAACCCTAAAATGCCCCATCAATCCACCACTGTGAGATTCACGCACAAGTAATTCTCTTAAAGAACAAGAAGGCACAGAAAGTTTATTCTCCCTAAACAAAAAACCATCATGCCTATAAATTTATCGTAAGTAAAATTTTCACATGCCTCATACACATTTGCAAAATCATGATCTTTTACATTTAATTCTTTGATATACTCAAATCCCAATAGCTTCACACTAAGTGTAGATATTAGGGCATACCTGCTTAATAAAGCATTAGCTACAACATTGTCCTTTCCTTGTTGTATTGAATGACATAAGGGAATGTCTTAATGAACTCTACCCCACTTTGCATGGTGGTGATTTAGTTTACCTTGACCCTTTAAGTGTTTCAAGGACTTATGATCAGAGTGAATGACAATTTTTTTAGGCCAAAGGTAATACTACCACATCTCTAGAGCCCTCACTAATGCATACAACTCCTTGTCATATGTTGAGTAGTTTAAAGTGGTGTCACTGAGTTTCTCACAAAAAAACGCTACAGGATGTTTTTCTTGCATCAAGACAGGATCAATACCTATCCTTGAAGCATCACATTCAGTCTCAAAAGTTTTATTGAAATTAGGCAATTGAAATAAAGAAGCAGAACATAATTTATCTTTCAACAAAGTAAAGCCTCTTTCTTGTTCCTCTCCCTATTTAAAGTTCACATGCTTCTAAATCACTTCTATTAAGGGTGAAGCAATGGTGCTAAAGTCCCTCACAAAATGTTGATAGAAGCTGGCCAACCTATGGAAACTCCTTACTTCAGTCACAGATTTGGGTGTCGACCACTCCTTAATTCCCTTTATCTTCTCTGGATCAACTTCAATGCCTTCTGCACTCAAAATAAATCCAAGAAAAAAAACTTTTTCCATGAAAAAAAGCATTTTTTCATATTAGCATACAACTTTTCCTACCTAAGAACATTTAGCACACATTCTAAATGATTCGTATGTTCATCTAAACTGTTGTTGTACACTAGAATGTTATCAAAATATACCACAACAAACCTGTCAATGAATGCACATAAAATATGATTCATTAATCTCATGAATGTACAAGGTGCATTAATAAGACCAAATGGCATAACTAACTACTCATATAACCTGTGTTTAGTCTTAAAAGTAGTTTTTCACTCATCACCCAGTTTTATTCTAATCTGATGGTATCCACTTTTCAAATGAATTTTAGAAAATATGCAAGAACCATACAACTCATCTAGCATATCATCTAATCTAGGAATAGGGTGATGATACTTTAGAGTGATTTTATTGACGCCCTACAATCCACACATATCCTCAAAGTTTTATCTTTCTTTGGAACCAATAACACAGGCACAACACATGGACTCATGCTTTCCCTCACGTGCCATTTTCCAATAGCTCTTCAACTTGCATTTGGAGTTTTTTTGTCTCTTTAGGATTGCTCTTATATGCCAGACGATTGGAAATTACTGCATCACGGATGAAATCAATTTGATGTTTAATTCCTCTAATTGGTGGTAACCCCTTTGGAACTTTTTCTAGGAAAACATCTTCATATTCATGTAACAAAGAAATGGTAGCACTAGACAAAAAAGGGTTAAGATCATTAGTATTCAAATAAGCCTCTTTATACATAAGTACAATCAATGGCTTTTGAGCATAGAAAGCACTCTTGCATTCTCTTTCTTTTGCATGGAAGCTTTTATTTTCATTCTTGCTGTTAGGTTCTCTTCTTGCTCACTCACATTAACTTGCTTTTCTAACACTTTCTTTTTGTTTTTGCTCTCATTTTTCTTGTTTTTCCTCACCATTCACACTCTCTTATTTTTCATTACACATGATCTCACTTTGGTTCCCTTTCTGTTTATTTTGATATTCATACACCTCCTTGGGTGTCATTGGAGCAAGTGTTACACATCGACCATCCTTCTAAAAAGAGTACCTATTCTTGAAACCATTATAGATAACACGCCTATCATATTGCCATGGCCTTCCCAATAAGATATGACTTACATGCATAGGTACAACATCACATAACACCTCATCAGAATATTTCCCAATTGAAAAGGAAACAATCACCTGTTTATTCATCTTAATCCCTACATTCATTCAGCCATTATAGCTTATATGGCTGAGGATATCTTATCCATTGGAATCCTAACTTCTCCACTAAGGTAGTGCTAGCTATATTGATACATCTACCTCCATTAATGATCAAAGTACATACCTTATTATTAACATGACAACGAGTATGGAAGATGTTCTCACATTGCTCCTTATCTCTATCCTCCTTCATTTGAAGATTCAAAACATGCCTAACTGCTAATGCTTCTCCATGGACCGTATATTCCATGTTATTTTCTTTTTTGGATGAAGAAGAAGAATCCTTCTTACGTTCATCATCGGTTATAATTATACCATCGGCTCTTATGACAATAGCTCTTTTATTAGGACATTGAGAAGTGATATGGCCTATTCCTAAACATCTAAAACACTTAGTCTTAAGATATCTATTAGATTGGGAAGAATTGGTACTTTTTTTTATCACTGACTACCTTGCCTTTATTTTTATCCTTGTCTTTTTTAAACTTGGCAATAACTTTGTCCTCTTTAGTTTTACTTTAATTCATTTTCTAAGAAAAATTGGAACCTGAATTTGATGAAGTTGCTTGTGCACCCTTTTAAACTTAAGTTGCCTCTCCACCTTTATAGCCATATGCACTATATCTTCAAGCTCTACATAATAATGCAACTTAATAACATTGGCTATCTTCTAATTCAAGCCACTCAAGAAACATGCCATGGTTGCCTCTCGGTATTTTTCCACATTAGCTCTAATCATGGTGATTTCCATCTCCTTGTGGTAGTCCTTTACACTCTTGGAACCTTGAGTAAGGTTTTGAAGCCCCTAATGCAAATATTAATAATAATGGCTTGGCACAAAACACTTCCTTATTACAGCTTTCATCTCAGCCCAAGTTTCAATAAGTCTATTCAAATTTCTACAGCGACTAAGAATAACTTGATCCCACCAAATAATCGCATAATCTGTGAATTCAACCACAGCAAGTTTCACCTTCTTTTTTTTAAAATAATGGTGGCATTCAAACATAAGCTCAACTTTCTGTTTCCACTCTAGATACGAGTCAAGATCGTTTTTACCTTGAAATGGAGGAATCTTCATTTTAATGCTACCAATATTTCAGTCCATACCATCATGATTCCTACACTTCCTTCTAGGCCAGCGGTCTTGTCTAGCTCCTCTTTATGCAAATTTTCCAGCATGTATGTACTCTACCTCACTCTCATCTTCCTCTTCATCCACTAGCTTATCTTCTCCCAAAGGTTGGATATTTAGCCTGTTCCTTCTCCTTTCATTTGGTTGCTCTCTTCTCATCCTCTCAATTATTGCTTCTTGTCTGTCCATTCTATTTTGAATATTTTTGAAGACAAGTTGCATTCTTTCAAACTACTGTTGCATGGCCCAAAGGTAAAAGCAAGTTCTGGCTGTGTTTCTTGCTTTTCGCTGCTACTACTAATCATGTTTGGATGCTTCCATGTCTTTTTTTGCCAAATTCATACTTATAAAAACAAAAATTGGTTAGGATGTCATAAAAATCACTCCCTCATGTGTTTATCCTCAATTTTGATCTTACACTCATGTTTTCACTTAATTTGGCTTTTGTCTTACTCTCACTCTCTCATGCCTTTTACCACTCTGGAATTTCTTTTAGTTCTTTTAAGAGACTCACAATGAAGTAATCAAAAGTTAAGTCTAATTTGAAACAATTCAAACTAATGACAACTCTTAAATTTGTAAATGAACAAATTAGAAATAAAGAAAGGCCAATGAAAGGAAGGAAGACATGTGAAAATAGAGAATTGACTAGCAAAATTGAAATAAATAGCAAAAGATAGGGTTGACTCAATTTATGTATATAACCTAAAAAACCCAATGGAAAGAAATAAAAAAGGAAACAAAAAAATGAATGTTCTGTAAATTATGGTAATTAGGTGTATGAATGTCTGAAAATGTAAACACTAAAAATTTAGGAAAAGGTCAATCAATCAATTAATTAATTGGAAAAAAATTGATTGGAAAGAGAATAAAAAGGAAATTACCAAGATATCAAAAAAGGAAAGCATAGAATTTGGTCAAATTGATATATCGATTAATTTTACCACTCATGTTTTCACTCAATTTGGCTTTTGTCTTACTCTCACTCTCTCATGCCTTTTACCACTCTGGAATTTCTTTTAGTTCTTTTAAGAGACTCACAATGAAGTAATCAAAAGTTAAGTCTAATTTGAAACAATTCAAACTAATGACAACTCTTAAATTTGTAAATGAACAAATTAGAAATAAAGAAAGGCCAATGAAAGGAAGGAAGACATGTGAAAATAGAGAATTGACTAGCAAAATTGAAATAAATAGCAAAAGATAGGGTTGACTCAATTTATGTATATAACCTAAAAAACCCAATGGAAAGAAATAAAAAAGGAAACAAAAAAATGAATGTTCTGTAAATTATGGTAATTAGGTGTATGAATGTCTGAAAATGTAAACACTAAAAATTTAGGAAAAGGTCAATCAATCAATTAATTAATTGGAAAAAAATTGATTGGAAAGAGAATAAAAAGGAAATTACCAAGATATCAAAAAAGGAAAGCATAGAATTTGGTCAAACTGATATATCGATTAATTTTAGAGAAAAAAGGAAACTATAAAGAATACAACAAAGGTAACAAAATCAGAGAATTGATTGCAAGGAAAGAAAGGGGATACTACCAAGATATTAGAAAAAGAAATAACAAAATCTAGTCAACCTAAGAGGGTAAAATCATATTAAACTCTCTCAAATTTTCAGAATATAAATTGCCTCTTTACTAGTGCATACAACCTTTTTTTTGCCACCTTTTTTATACTTTTCTTTTTTTCCTTTTTTTTTTAAAATAATAAACTAATGATCAGTAATAATTAAAAGGCTAATCAATACAAGAACAACTTGATAAAAGAAATAAGAGATAGATCACTTGATCTAAACCAAAGCTCTAATGCCAAATGATGCAGAAACCCTAAGAACAATGTCCTAAAAGCCCTAAATAACACTTTGTATCAAAGACTAGAAACCCAAAAAAATAATAAAAAACTAAAATAGGATTCTTGACCCGATAATTTAAATACAGAATATAAACCAAGAATACAAAGGGAATTGGAAACTTGACCTAATGCTTTAGCATCAATTGCAACCAAGAATATCAAAAGCTAAATGTCACAAGATTAAACTAACCTTGGTAAGTTCTGATGGAGTCTAAAGAAGAACTCAAAGAAATTTGCCTTATCAAGAAAAATACTTGTATTAATTATCCAAAGAAAAGCTAAAAACCAGTCTTGCAATTGCAATAGACTTTTCATAGCCAAAAGACAAAACCATAAGGCATCCTAACTAGTGAAACTCGTATTGGCCTTTAGATGGCCAATTAAAATGTCAAAACAAAGCCCCAAGCCTAATAACTAGTGTCCCAAAGCATAGGCCCTTGATATAGATACTTATAACAATTAAAATAATGTGTGACAGACATGTGCCATTTATTAAAAGGGTCTGACCTATAAGTAAACGAAAGATAAGCCTAAATATCAACATTTGACCCAATAAATAAATAAATTGCTCAAAAGCCTGAAATAAGTTAATTAAGCATGGTTGATTGAAGCCAACTTCCTCTATGAATTTCAAGTCCATGCCATCTCCATTTTTAGCTTCTTGTATGAATAGCTTTTTGATTAGTCCTTGCATTTTTTTGTAGTTGTTTAGCCAGAGCTCGTGTAAGAGTTCCACTTGACGCTTGAAAGTCCTTTGGAACATCATCTACGTTGTCTTACATTGGCTGGATCACATCACCTAGGAATGAAGTGCCTCAGCTATCATTACTAGGAAAGGGAAATAATTTAGGGACTGCATGTATTAGTGGTCATCTTAAATGTGCATATAATAAGCCATAAGAGCTAAACTCAGTCAACCATACTGAAAGTTTAGAAGAACCTGAAGCTTAGGTACAATCAAGAAATCTTCTAACCTTCTCTCGTTTTATTTTTTTCCAGTCTAAATCTTAAGTGGTGTCAAATAAACTTCATAACTCGAGATATTTATTATCCTATTGATATGAGTTTAAATTTACATTGATTATAATTCATCGTTTGGCTTTTAAATTGATGGCTAAAAAATGTCCAAAAAATAAAATCGAGCTGAAGTAAATGAATACCCTAGGGTTTTTGCATCATGGATGTTATAGTGTCGAGAATGTTTAAAAATACCATTGTATTATTGGATTAATGGCTACTGATGACATTAGAAACATTATGATGGCTCAGTTTTAAGGAAAGTGTCCTAAAACGAATTGGTGCCCTAAACTAGGATCATGAATCAACAAGGCTAGTCTTTTAGAGTTTGGTTATAGGGTACCTTAGTACTGGGATAGATGTGACCCTTCATATCCAAAAGGCTATGATCACTTCAAATACCAATTGATATAAAAGAGGCTTAGGGATGTAGGGATTTTGACCAATTTCACAACTTTTATAAAAAAAACTAATCTCTCGATGTTAGAAAACTATTTTCTAGTTTCATTATCTCAAGAACGATTTAAGGACACTCAAAAAAACCATGAAAATGCAAAGAAAAATTAGAAAAGCATAAGTGTTACGCCAAACCCCTCAAGAATGTTTAGGATTGGTGCTTAGAATTTTCTTAGTGCTCCTTATTATCCAAAAACCATTGTATCTAAATACACCCTGGGCTAGGTTAGGCCTAATTAATGGGCCAATCTCACCCATCTTCAAGGTTGGCACCACTTTGATGGTGTTTTTTAAAGCCTAATTAAAACTATTCTAATTAGCTTGTTTAAGATTAGGCCTTAATATTAATTAATTAATATTTTAGCCTAATAACACATGAAATATGGCTATTCCATGGCCCAAACGTATTAGCAAGCCTAACTAGTGTCGCAAAGTACCCCGGGGGTGGATCCTCGTGGATCTGTGGGCACGTACGACTTAAAATATTTTTCTACCTCAGAATGTCTTCTTGATTAAGACCTTTCCTTCGCAACATGATGAGAACAAGAAAGTACATATTCTTAACTTATGACACAGTGAGGGGGACCTTAAGACGAATCACTCAACTTATTGATCTCGGATGACCATCATGAAATGGACAACGCTTGGAGTCACCACTGATCATTTTGAGCTGGGCGTAACCAGATGCCTATTGAAACCTATGGTTTAAGTTATGAAACTCAAAACATCGATCCCGTGGTCTACGTAGTGCAAAGATTCACTGTTTAGGTTTGGGAGTTGGTACGCACAATGACGTACGAACCTCTTCATGACGCCTAAAATCGGTACCTTACTAGCTATGTCTTATCTTGATTTCGATTCTTTCGATCTTACCTCATCACTATTTTGATATAACTCTCTTTTAATGCATGAATCTTATAGAAATACAGATCCACGTTTTGATGAAAAAGATTTAATCTCATATATGGCCCAAAGAGATGGGTAATATAAAGATTTTTAATAAAATAACCTCTGGATTTTACTTTGAAAAATGAAATATTACACTTTAGCACTGGAGAGATACCCACGTGGAATATTACCCTTAGCTTTACTTGAAATGATTGGGAAACATGAATGCAAATAATCATCACAAAGAAATCATGTCAGTAAGGCAATAAATGAAGTAACATAACATGGATCATTCAATGCAATGATAAAGAAAATGGGTGGACTATTGGAATTTATCTCGTAATTGGCATCGATTATCTGAGAATAACAGAATCGATAATTTTTTAGATGCATTTGGGTTCCTTGATTAAACGAGGTTTATTTGACATATTCATGGGAGTCCAAAAAAAAGAAAAAAATTAATTGTAATTGAGAGACAGGGTTGGAGTATCCCTTTGAAAATGTGGGGTTGAAGTATCCCCATAGATGATAAATAATTTTAACAAAGGGAAATTTTTAAATCTTGACAATTTTAAGAAGTAGGGTTAGAGTGTCCCCTCAAAAGGTCAGGGTTGAAGTATCCCTATGGATGACAAATCATTTTGACAAAGAAAGATCTTTTAACCTCAACAATTTTGAAAAATGAGGTTAAAGTATCTTCTCAAAAGGTCGGGGTTAGAGTATCCCCAAAAGTGGCATGTCTGACACTCTTTAGAGAAGTCAAGTTGGAAAACTTAAGTTGGCAAAACTTTATGATATAGGAAATATGTGAGCGTTTCGACAACTTTTGGCAAAAAAATTATTGTGAATGAGGACGGTAAAGATGTAAAATATGTTTGTGCCTTGATACGAGCCTATGAGAGGTCAAAGCGTGTTCTCGAGTCTGATCGGGTTAATGAGACATTCGAATGTCTCGAGATGAAACTCAGGAAAATAACTCAATTTTGACTATAACCAAAAACAGACGACAGCATCGCGCTATCTTGTTTCTCAAATTTATTCTAAATTGGATTGAAGGATTTAGAAGGTGGACAAGATACCGCTAGAAAGCTAACTCGATGAGAGTCAATCTAAAAATATTCTTAATATCCCAAAGTCACTTTCTAATAGAATAAATTTTTAAATTTGGATCAATTTTGCTATTCGCAGAGCATACGAGAATCAAAGTATGTCAAATTTTGAAAAATTATTTCGAGAGGGCATGTCAATATGAAATAGCCCGTTGATCATACCACTCATGGTCTTGACTCAAAAAAAAGGCATAAACATTTAGGGAATAATTGTAAGACCATTTTTATTTCAAAATTAGAAGATTTGAGCTTGTTTAACCAAGATTCTAGACCTGGAAAACTTAATTTTCCCCAAGATATTTTGTAACTTTAAAGAAAATGCTAAGTCCATGCTAATCCTCATTGGTTGAGGTTAACATGCTTGGCTTAGAGGGTTTTGAAAATTAGTTTTGATAGCCATCAAACATGCATTTTGACAAGGTGAAGATAATAAAAATACAAGGGGATGGCACATAACATGAATGGGGATGCTAACTTTACCAATGGTCTAGACAAAGAAAGTGTTATGCTTTGTGACAAGAAAATGTTATGGATGCTGAAAATGGCAATGATTCATGCAAGTTAATGTGTAAATGTGCTTGAAATGT
>JBBYHM010066578.1:0-45950 GCA_038381775.1 Adansonia rubrostipa
ACTAAGTAATTAAAATATAAGGAAAGTAAATAATACTAAATTAAAAACTACTAAAAATAAATAAAATTTAAATAAAAATCTCTAAGACTTAGCTAATTTAATAAGAATAATGAGACTAAATAACTTTATTTTGTAGAGTTATCACACCACCACACTTTGGATTTTGCTAGTCCTCGAGCAAAACAAAACAAAAGAAAAAGAAAAAAACCAAACGAATAAAATGAAATGAATTAAGATGATTGTACTTGAATAATGATTACCTTAATTTACCTTAAACGTCATCTCAATATTTAAATTCAAGGTAGATACGAACATAATTCAAATCCATGCTTCAATTCGATCATAAATCTTAATGTTTCAAATGGATTTCCAGTGTATGTGTGTTTAAATGATCCTTTTACAAATCATTGCATGTAAACTAAATAAATATGCCAATGCAAATCATGAATTAATACTAAATTCTCATTTGTTTGCTTTTCATCCCTGTCTCTATTAATGTAGACCACCACTTCATTAAAGATCATGTAGGATTTTATTAAGCTTGTAATCTAAGGCTAGATTCAATGTAGGATAAAAGATATATTTTGGCTTAATTCACCCATAGACACTTTTTATTGTTCCAGATTTTTTATTGAGCCTTTCACTACAAGTTTAAAGCACATACCCTTTTTCTTTTTCTTTATTGACAATTTCTTTTTTATGCCATTTTTTTTCATTTGTGTGTTTTTTTTCTTTTTTTCATTTTTTTAATTTTATTTTTTTTCCATTTTCATGCTTCACCAATACAACACAATTCAAACATGGCTCATAATTATTTCTAAAACATTTTCATGCTCATGCCTACGTAATGAAGGTTGATCATGGTTTTTCTTATTAGGCTAGGCTAAATATACTTGGCAATCAAAAGAAAAGGATATATCATTTAGGCTCAAATAGGGTAACTGAGGATATAAATATAAAAGGCCGGCTTAGAAAGCTGAAACGATCCAAAGATGGCCTAAATCATCCCTTTAACTTAGTATTGTCTTGGATTTCGCCTCAAGAGAGAATCAAACAAATTCTAAACCTATAGGTATAATTGTAAATTACATCCATATAAATAATATTCCAATAAGCAATAAAATTAATGCTACAGATTATAAACTTAGAATTTTCGAAAATCACATCCTAAAAATAAGAAAAACAAAAGAATCTAATCACAAAATTAAATTATGCTTATATTTCCCCAAAAATCAAAATAAATCAATAACTAGGTTTTTATCATTGGATAAGGATCTCATCATATTAAGCGCAAACATCTCAATCATACTAGACTATTAAAAAAATTTATGCAAAAAACAAAGAAAAAATCTATGCAAAAACAAAGATAAAAAGAAAAAAAATTATGTAAGAATCAAATAACCTAGATTTAATAAACACTAACAAAGTAATAACCTCACCTCTAAACCTAAAACAAAAATTGTCCTTAATGTTTATAAATAAAAGAGCAAGAATAAGAAATTCCCCTTTCTCGATGAAGGAAACTCAGGTGAAGCTTTAGTCATTCTCTTTAAATTATCATGCTTGTCAAAGTTAGTGGAAGGTTGTTTAAAGAAAATCAAATAAAACAACTTATTAGAGAAAAATATTAATAATCCTAAAATTTTTAAAATTTTTTAAGGTACAAAAATAAAATAGAAAATTAAAAATTGTAATCTAAAAACTCATCACATTGCTTCCAAAAACTAGGTAAAATAAGGGTTCAAAAATACAAAAAAATGAACAAAAGAGGAAAGAGGGCTGCAACTTGACTGCAGCACCAAGAATCTAGCATTGTAATGCCAAGGCTCTAATAAATATGGTGTTGTAGTGCCACTTTTGGAGCTACAGCACTACGACCTTTTTTTTTTACAAAACCTGCAAAAAAAATATTAACAATGTTGAAAATAAAAATTTTCAAATAAAATGCTAATGTTTAAAGGAAAGGAAAATTTTAAGAAACTTGGGTTACCTCCCAAGAAGCACTTGATTTACAGTCTTCGCGTTTACTATCTTTAATGTTGTTTTGGATAGGCTAAACTACTGTAAGACATTTAACAACCAAATTTGCCACCCCAAAGATATTTGAAATGTTTCCCTTTCACCTTAAACTTTCTAGGCCATTTTATGTCAGCAATTAACCATCCTAATGCTCTTTTATAGTTTTTTAAATGCATTGGCAAAGGCTTACACTCCAATGATGGAGGTTTTGGAATCAAAGGCTTCAAAGATGATGTTGCATTCACTGAAAATCCCAATGGTCCAAACAAAGGAGTGACATTAATGGAATGGTTGTCACTCTAATAACTTCAAACACCTAATAAAGTCAATGTTATCCCACTAAAAAGTTGAAATCAATGATGGCTTGAATGGATTGGTGGAATAACTCTCTATGAACACTTCATTAGATGAATTTTCCATTGAATTGACTGCATAATACTTATTGTATGCTATTGGGAAGGATAATGGTAGGTCAGACTATATTTTCTCTTCTTGAACCTCTTTATCATGCTTATCAACCAAAATTAATATAAATCAATAATTTGGTTCTGATCATTAGATAAGGATCTCATCATATTAAGCACAAGCATCTCAACCATACTAGACTCATGAAAAAATTATGCAAAAAACAAAAAAAATCTATGCAAAAACAAAGATAAAAAGAAAAAAATTATGCAAGAATCAAGTAACCTACATTTAATCAACACTAACAAAATAATAATCTCACCTCCAAACTTAAAACAAAAATTTTCCTCAATGTTTATAAATAAAAGAGCAAGAATAAGAAACTCCCATTTCTCGATGAAGGAAACTCGGGCAAAGCTTTAGTCATTCTCTTCAAATTATCATGCTTGTCAAAGTTAGTGGAAGGCTATAAAAGAAAATTAAATAAAACAACTTATTAGAAAAAAATATTAATAATCCTAAAATTTTTAAAATTTTTTAAGGTACAAAAATAAAATTAAAAATTAAAAATTAAAATCTAAAAACTCATCGCATTGGTTCCAACAACTAGGTAAAATAGGGGTTTGAAAATACAAAAAAAAAAGATGAACAAAAGAGGAGAGAAGGTGGCTGCTGGCACTGCAGCCCCTGCTGGGCACTGCAGCACACTGTAAGATTTTTTTTGGCACTTCAGTCCCGCAGCACTGAGAATCTAGCGTTGTAACACCAAGGCTCTAATAAATATGGTGCAGTAATGCCATTTTAGAGCTGCAGCACTGCGACCTTTTTTTTGCATATCCTACAAAGAAAAAATTAACAATGTTAAAAAAATTTTAAATAAAATGCTAATGTTTAGAGGAAAGGAAAAATTTTTAAAAACTTGGGTTACCACCCAAGAAGCCCTTGATTTACAGTCTACAATTTGACTATCTCTAATGTTATTTTGGATAGGCTAAACTACTATAAGACCTTTCACAACCAAATTTACCTCTTTAAAAATGTTTGAAACATTCTCTTTTAGCTTGAACTTCCTGGGCCATTTTATGTCAACAATTAACTATCCTAATGCTCTTTTATAGTTTTTCAAATGCATCGATAAAATCTTACACTCCAATGATAGAGGTTTTTGAATTTAAGGCTTCAAAGATGATGTTGCATTAGCTAAAAATCCCAATGGTCCAAACAAAAGAGTGAAATTTATGGAATGTTGTTATCTCTCCAATAACTTTAAACACCCAATAAAGTCAATGTTATCCCACTCAAAAATTGAAATCAACGATGTCTAGAATGGATTGGTGGAATAATTCTCTATGAACACTTCATTGGATGGTTTTTCCATCCAATTGATTGCATAATACTCATCATATGCCTTTGGGATGGATAATGGTGGGTCAGACAATATTTTCTCTTATTGAACCTCTTCATCATGTTTATCGAACAAAATTAATCTTCAAGTTGAATTATTAATTTTGGTTGCCTGTCATCTCTTTTAATCTCTTTACCCATCATAAAATTTATCTTAGTATCACATGGTAAAGTTTCTTGATGACAATTGTAGATGGCATCAGCAAGTTCACCCACTTGTGCCTCAAGGTTCCATAAAGATGCTATTAGAGTTTGAATGATTACGTCTCGACTTTTAGTTTTTTCAATATATTGCATAAGCATCTTTTCTAATGATGTCTTCTCTTCTAGGACAAGAACTTGACCTTATGGTGAAAAACCCTAATGAAAGATTGGATTAATTGAATACAAAGACCCTTGAGTGTTGCATCAAGCAAATTTTGGATGATTACCCTAATTCGAATTATAATTATCAGAATAAAAATAATCCTACTGCATAGTCTACAACATATTGAATGGGTTTAACATAAATTGGGCAATGATTATTAGAATGTGCTCCCCATAAAATTTGTAAGTTATAAATAGTCTTTGGATAGCACTTCATCCAAATTATCTAGTTTCCCAGAAATTACTGCCAATTGTGCAGATACAGTAGTTAGTGTTATCCTCTGTTTAATTCCCTTAGATAACCATTAATATTTCTAGAACACTATCTTCTCAAATTATCTAAAATAAAAATAAAATAAATAGATAAATAAATAAATAAAAGTTTGACTTAAGACTAAGATTGCTTGGTATTAATATTAAAAAAATGGTAAAACAATTCCCTAGTAGTGGTGCCAAAAACTTGTTGTTAGAAGCAACTATGCAACTACACGTGTCGCAATAAGTAATATAGTGATAAGTAGAGTGTCGATCTCACGAGGAATTGATACTAAATTTCTTAATTACTAAAATTAAAACAACATAATCTTATTCAAACAATCAATTAAAAATTACTGAAGATGATGATGATGATAATAATTATTGTCGACACTATGCCTCCCATGGAGGAAGTGCACGCTACTTAAGAGCATTTCTCGACGAGGAAAAGTCCTCTTGACTAGGGATCCTCCTCTCTTTTTTTGATATGATGGTAGCAAGAAAGTATGGATTCTCAGCCCTTGACCTTGAAAGGAGACCATCAGATGAATCGCTCACCTAACTAGCCTTAAGTGGCCACTATGAGGTGGCCAATAATTGGAGTCACCACTTTGGACTAGGCATGACTGGATGCCTATCAAATTCGATATTTTGAGCTATGAAACTTGAGAAATTGGTGTCACAATCTACATGGTCCAAAGATTCGATGGTTGGGTTCAAGAGTTGGTTACATACAAGGAGGTATGAACCTTCTCGTGACACCTGAAATCAATACCTTTCTAGCCATGTCCCAACTTGGTTTTGGTTTCCTTGATTTTGACTTGTCATTAATATAATCCCCTTTTTAATGCATGAATTTTGTATAAAAAAGTAAACTCAGGTTTTAAGGAAATTTTGAAACTCATGTGTGCCTTTGAGCAGTGAGGAACATAGAGATTGTGATTAAAAATAGCCTTCAAGTTTATTATTTTTTAAAAAATGTCAGATATTTTTGGTCAAGCACTAGGGAGATGCTGACACAAAACATTACCCTTTATGATTTTTTTTAAACAGTTTTGAAAATATGATTGCAAGATGAACAACACAAGGGAAACGTGTTAGTAAGATAAAAAAAATATCGCATAAAAATAAATCACACAAAAGAGGGGAAAAAGGAAGGGATGATAGGAATGTATCTCGTTATTGTCATCAATTATCTTAAAATAACCAAGTCAACAATTTTAGAGATGCATTAATATCCATAGACTAATAGAAGCATAAAAACTGGGTTTGAACATTGAAAAATTCGAAGGAGATCCAAGGAGAGAAAATTTGATTTTTTTGATGATTTTAAGAAAAGTGAGATTGGCAAATTTAAATGGATGAATTTTGACTATTTTTTGACAATTTTTGAAAAAGAACAAGGTTAGAGTATCCCCTTGAAAGATGGGGTTAGAGTATCCCCATAAATGTCAACTTTGGTAAGTTTTGAAATTTAAATGAGGTTTGCAAAAGCGGGGTTAAAGTATCCCCTCAGAGGACAAGGTTGGAGTATCCCCAATGGAAACTTTAATGTTTTTAGAGAAATGAGCTAAAAGGATTTATCTTGACAAAGGTTCAGTGATTTTTTAACACGACCACAATTTTTTTGACAAATTCTTGACGAAATAGGTAATTTTTAATTAAAAAGAATTGATAAAAATAAGGATGATAAACTTAAAAAATGTTCATGCCTTGATCTAAGTCTACAAGAGTCAATGCATGTTCCTTTCGACTAAGATGGATTGATAGGGATCACATGGAGACATTTGAGTGCCTCGGAGTAGGAGTTCGGAGGAATCATCTAATCATGAACAATGCTGAAAATAGGGGAGAGCATCATGCTATTCCTGTTTTCAATTTTATTCTAGACAAATTCAAAGGTTTCAACGTAGTATTAGAAAGTCAACTCGATAAGAATCAATATAAAATTATTCCAAGAATCCTAGAAAATGGCCTCCTAGGTGGAAATATTTTTCACATTAGGGACTGGTTTAACACTAGTAGCATATGCAGTACAGGTGGGGTAGTTGACTTTGAAAAATCATTTCAGACTCATATGGAATCGTTAAATCACAACAGATACCTTTACAGAAAGGGAATTTCATTAACTTTTTATGAAAAATATTTGAAAAATCCAAAAAAATTGTCTGGTGGGCTGAATTGGCCCAAACAGAGTGTGAATTGCTGATTCTAGGGGTTCCAGACAACAAAACTTTAAAAAATCATAACTCCTTTATCTGAAATGATCCAAGGGCAAACAAGACATCATTGGAAAGGTGATTCAATGCCCTTATAGGAAAAAATGTCAACAAATTGGTGAAAATTTGTTTATGGTTTGGAAATAATTTTTAAGTCATAAATACAAAGCTGCCAGCATAAAATAGGAGGAATTTTTTATTTTCTCAGACTTATTCGAGCTAAATTTGAGCCATAAACATTCGAATATCTGTGGCAGAAAACAATGAGTGACATGGGCTTCATGACCTCATCTAAACAATCTCAGAGTAGTTTGGGATGATGAAATAGCCCATTGACCATGCGACAAACACAAGGATTCTAAGTAGAGATCAAGGCATGAACAAATTTTGACACTGAAAAGGACATTATATTAAAAAAAAAGAATATTTTGCTTCTTTTAATCTTGAATCCCAACATAAATACCTTAATATTACTCCAAGATTAAATTGTCAATTTGTTAAAAATAATAGACAAAGATTAATCCCATTATTTAGGTTAATCTTAATCTAACTGGGGGTGTTTTTCTTGACAAATATATATATATACATTATTAAATCAAACAAGTATGATAAATATAAAATAAATAAATAAACAAATAATATTAAAAATCAAAGGCATATAACAAATATCATCAAAAAATATTTAACTAGCATCTCATAATGATAAAATATAACCTCAAACATAAAATGGCACCCCATGTCCCAATACCGATTTTAAGAATTTTTTTGACATTTTATGTTTAAAGATTGGCGAGGCTTGGTGGTTGGTTGGTTTTTTCTTTTACATGGGTGGCCTGGGTTCAAAACCCAAGCCACTCAACTTTTTTTCTTCTTTTCTTTTTCCTTCTTTTTCTTCTTCCTTCCTCTCTTGTTTTCTTTCTTTCTTCTTCTTCACCCTAAAACCTTACTATAGCAAGGAAAAAAACCCAAAAACTGGCGATATAGGCCACCATGCCACCCGTCAGCCACCGCCGTTAGCCATCATTCGTTGGTGATGGTTGGCTCTCAAACTTCACCTCTAGACTCTTTTCAACCTCCTCTTCTCAAATTCGGAGTTGAATTTTACTAAATCTTTTTAGATTTTTCTAAATTTACAAGAGAATTTCAAACCTTTTACCTCAAATTTGACCATCGTCCGTCATTGGATCATTGCCAAACTCTAGTATGTTCTTTCTCTCTGTATGAGCTTCCTTTTCACCTTTCAGATTCTCAAAATAAGCATTGAAACCTTTTTAAAAAAGCCCTTACTTTGAGTTTTTCTATTTTCTTATGTGTTTTTTTTAATTCCTGAAATTTTTTTTCAAGCTCCCTCTTTTCTTCCTCTCTGGTGGTTAAATGCATTAAAAAAAAGCTAAAACAATTGGTGGTTTAGGAACCAAATCAATGGCAGAAGCTGCCATGGTTGTTCTGTAAATGAACAAAGCTACTCTTTTTTTTTTGTCTTTTTCGTTGTTTTTATTTTTCATTTTTTTGTCATTTATGACAAAAACTTAGCTTTGGCGTGTGGGTCATAGGTGACCTATTTTACAAAGGTGGCTTTGGTTCGAAGCCTAAGCCATTCATTCTTTTTTTTTTTTTGGTTTTGTTTTTTTGTTTCTATGACACAAATTCATGCTTGGCGCGTGGGTCACAAATGACCCACTTTATAAGTTGGCCTTTCTCTCTTTTTTTTTTATTTTTTATTTTTTTTTTGTTATTTTATGGCTAAAGTATATGCTTGGTGTGTTGGTCATGGGCTACATATTCCACAAAGGTGGCCTGTGTTCAAACCAAGTCACTCTTTTTTATTATTTTTTTATTTTTTTTGCATAAGCCTAAATTGAAATGAATTAATCCCAATTAATCTGAATCCAATAAACCTAAATTAAAAATAACCTAATTAATTGAATCATTTCAAAAAACGAGTGTCCTAAAAATTGCCCGGATAAAATTTAGTATCTACAATAATAATAAATAACAAAAGCCTAGGATTACAATTTCCCTCAACATTTTATTCGAATAAAACCCTACCCTTTTAATTTGACTACTGATAATGAGTTGTTAACCTAGAGGTTTAATTTATTTATAGGTATCTTCTGATAGTCTTAAAAAAAATCTCTCTTAACCAATTTACTATATTCATATGCAAATTGAATTAAAAAAACTCATTAAGCTTAGACTCTAATTTGGTTACATATGGCATGCTCGTATATTCCTATCTAACATGCAAATCAGTTCATCCTAATAAATGAATATGAAACATATGTCATTCAATCCAGGTTTAAACACAAAATTTCTTTTGCCAAGTTCATTGAGGTTACCAAATCAATCTAATTGGTGATCAAGCAATTAGTAGTATTAAGAACGAGATTAAACGAATAACTTAAATATCATTAAATAAAAAAATTAAAATAAAATAATTCAAATTACATGTTGAGTTCCATTGCAACCCCAAAAAAATAAATCTAGTTCATAATAAATATATAATATATAAAATATAAAATCAAGGAGTTTCACCATTATAAATAATACAAGAAAGATAAAAAGACAAAAAAGAAAGAGAAAACTAAGATTAGTCGGATCTTTGATCTTCAAGCTTCTCTCTAGCTTCTTGAATATCATGGTGCTTTTCTCTTCTTCAAAAAACAAGAGAAAAATAAGACTATAGAATATTTGGAATGTCTCTGATGTCATTAAGTCGAATCCTAGATTTCTATTTATAGGTAAAACCCTTAGGGAGAAACTTGGTCTCCAAGTAGCTTGAACATATTATTTTTGGAAATTACCAAACTTAATCACTTTGCCCGCTTTATTTCTTGATTAAGTTATTATACTTTTGCAAACTTTTTTAGGTTTTGACATACAAAATATGAAAATTATTTAAATAAGTAATTAAAATATAAGGAAAGTAAATAATACTAATTAAAAACAACTAAAAATGAATAAAATTTAAACAAAATAATACTACTATAAATAAAATTTAAATAAAAATCTCTAAGACTTAGCTAAACTAATATGAGTAATAAGGCTAAATAACTTTATTTTATAGAGTTATCATAATTATATGTTGCTTTCGTTCAGATAAGCATGTATACAACTCCTTTACATTTGTCAAAACATTAAAGAAGAAAAGGATGGCTTGCCATGGTATCATGACATCCTCTAGTATATCAAAGATCAACAATACCACAGTTATGCAATTGAAACTTATAAGAAAACCATTCAAAGAGTGGCTAGAAGCTTCATTTAGGACATTGGAATTTAATACATGAAAGGTCAGGATTAGGTACTACTCCAGTACATGGATGCCTCCAAAGTTAAAAGAATTCTTAAAGAAGTCCATGAAGGAACTTACGATACACAAGCTAGTAGACATTGAATGGCAAAACAAGTTATGCGATCGGGCTATTGTTAGTTGACTCTCAAAGAAGATTACATCACCATGCTCAGAGTGCCACAAATGCCCTATCTACGCAAACAAAATCCATGTCCCGCCATTACATCTACATGTTATGATAGCTCTATGGCCTTTTTTTATGTGATGCATGGATATGATCGGACTGATCACCCCTAAGGCTTCTAACTGACATCGCTTCATTTTGGTTGCTGTTAATTATTTCACCAAGTGGGTAGAGGTAGCTTCTTATGCCAATGTCACCAAGTCTGTTATGTGTAAATTTATGAAACGAGACATCATCTGCAGATATGGGTTCCCAAACAACTCATCACACATGATGTGCACAATTTGAAAAACAAAATGATGCAATAAGTCCATTCCCAATTTAAAATTCAACATCTTAACTTGATGCCATATCGTTTGAAAATAAATGCAGTAGTCAAAGCAGCTAGCAAGAATATTAAAAGAGTTGTCCAAAAGATGGTTGAAACGTATAAAGATTGGCTCAAATTATTGCCTTTTGCCCTACACGCCTATCTGATAATAGTTCAAACTTCTGAGAGCGCCATGCCATTTTCCCTTGTTTATGGCAAAAAGGCTGTCCTACCTATCAAGGCTGAAATACCCTCACTCAAAATCTTAAAGGAATCACAACTTAAAGAAGCTAAATAGGTCAAGAATCGATATGAATAGCTCAATCTTATCGAGGAGAAAAAATAAAAGTTGTATGCCATAGGCAAAAGCATAAAAAATAAGTGATGAGAGCCCATAACAAAAAGGTCCATCATTTTTAGTTTTGAGAAGGTGACCTAGTACTCAAACAAATCCTTCTGATTCATAAAGATGCTTAAGGAAAATGGACTTCCAATCGGTAAGGGTCGTATATGGTTAAGTGCATATTCTCTAGAAGAGCCTTGATTCCAACTGAGATGGAAGATAGTGATTTGCCTAATCCTTTCATTATGATTTGTCAAGAAATACTAAAGCCTGAAAGGATTCTAGGAGAAAGAATCAAAAAGGCATCCTATCTTTTTCCTCTTCATTCTTCTTTAAATCTCCTTAAGATTTGACCTAAACCAGAACCACCTTTCCTTACCTAAATACCAAATTACAAGTTAACCTACCTATTCCTTATTGACCTACTCTATTGAATCTCATTTTTACCTATGCTAAGGAAATGGTGTCTACCCAACCTTCGGGAAATCATTCTACCATGGGATAATCCAAAGAATCTTCTTGTTTGTCTGGCAACATTAGAAGAGTTAATTGCTTGAGAAAGAACTTCGAAGGTACTTAATGGAAGATTCATGTCATTGGCATCAGGGGCTAAGTATCGAAAAGACCACTCCTAACGCTTTTGTAACTTTAAATCTTTTGTGATCCCAGAATTTTTCATAACTTGTACCCTATTTCTTTTAAACGTAATCACTTGATTTTCCTCAAAATTCTTTTATAATTTCTATATTCCATGTTGCATCATCTTCATCATTTGATTGATAATACTTGATAAATGAACAAAACTGATAACAAGAGTTTCTAGCATTATTTTGAAAAAAAAAACTTTGCAGCAATTTTGCTTTACATCCAAAGATCAAGAATGAACTTTGGAACCATAGCTGGTCTGACCCTTAAACCTTTATATCCTAAAAACATGTTCAAAACTTTTTCCCCAGCAAACCCTAGCCTAAAGGTAAGGGGCAAAAAATCTTTTTCAAACTGTCATAAAAAAAAACTAAAATCTAGATGAATCCACCTAAGTCACCAAAACACCTTAAATCAGAATTGACAAGAGAAATTGCCCATACTAGCAAATTTAACTCAACAAGAAATCCTCAAACAAGGGCCATTCAAGCTTAAAACCATCTCTTCATAATCGAAGGCTATCAGTACTTTTTAAAAACAACATTAATTTTCAAAACCTCTAGAAATCTTGAAAAAGCGTGACAAATCTTAGAAAGATATCACCCTATCAAACTTGGTGAATAACCAATGACTGAAATAGCTAAAATCAATTGTCTGATTAGGAATTTAAAATGATCATGCTACATCATGCATTTGCATCTTCATGCATCATTCATACGATAGGTACATGGTCCTATTCATAGAAATTATGCTAGTAAAAAACTTTAGGTATAATTTGTTATTTAAAAAAAAAACCATGAGAGATTTAATGTAAAAAAATTCTTAACCTCATAACTTACAAATCAAAAAGCTACCTAGGAAAGGTATTTAAATTCATATCATTTAGTTTAGGAAGAGCTGGGCACCTTTTTTCTTTTTAGTCCATAAAGAGTTTGGATGCCTTTTTTCTTTTAGTCCATAAAAAGTTGGATGCCTTTTTTTTAGTCCACAAAAAGCTAGATGTATCTTTCTAGTCCATAAAGGGCTAGTTGCCAACCTAGTTTGTTTTCAATGAATAAAGCACCAATCAAATTTATCTTTAAAAAGAAGGGCATCAATCGAGTCTATCCGCAAAAAGTAAGGTGCTACTTAAGTTTATCCTCAAAGTGTATGGCACCAATCAAGTTTGTCCTTAAAAGTAGGGCACTAACCAAGTTTGTCCATAAAAACTTGGGCATTAACCAAGTCTATCTAGAAGGAGCTAAGTACCAATTCAGTCGATCCTCAAAGAGTAGGGCATCAATCGAGCCTGTCTTCAAAAAGTAAGGCACCAATTAAAGCTATCCACAAAGAGCTGGGCACTAATTGAGTATGTCCTCAAAGAGTAAGATACCAATAAAATTTGTCTACAAAGAGTGGGGCATTAATCCAGTTCACCTATAAAAAGCTGGGCACTTATCAAGTCAAAGTCTACATTACTTTATGGCTATTTAGGGAGATCAAACCTTAGAAAAGAATAAAAACCTAGTAAAGAGGTCAAGCCTTACAAAATCTATCCAAACTTTTATCTGAACTGCTACCAATGTATTATAATCACCACGGCAAAGCATTAATTAAATGTCATTTTCCTAGGTATTCAAGGAAAATCATCCTACCTCAAACAAAATAATGTCTATATGTCTTTGTTTGTTCTTAGTACTCAATAATAGCTAAAGAGAGGCAACTGTAGACTCCCTATTTTGTCCAGCAATCATCTAATGCATTAGAGGCCATCATTCAGGGCATTGAAGGTAATTATTTTAAGCATCCTTAGAAAGCACGAGTTAATTTCTCTATTTTTTCCTAAAAAGAGGTAATTCAGAGAGCAACACATTTACGTACAAGTCATATTGGTGCATAGGTATTGATAGCAAGCTCTTACACAACTAAAAATTCAAATTTTCACATGTAGTATCGATACAAAAGGGTTTGGTATCAAGACCTAATGAGTGGTACTGATACTTAACATGTTTGCATCGATATAGACCTTGGTAGTAGCTAAAATTATAAATTTTGGCAAATAAATCAATACTCAAGTAAGAGTATCGATACAAGCCCATGAAGTATCAATACATAGCTCTAAGTCTCAAGACTAGAAACTTTTTTTGGCTCTTGTTACCAATACATGCTTCATTGTATCGATACTTATGGGTAAGAATTATCAAAACAAGATGTTTTGTATCAATACACCAAGTTGTTTTTACCCAGTTTGAGCCATATTTTAATCTTTGTACCATTACTCTGAAAAACTAATTCAAACATGTTTCTTACAAAAAAAAGCATCAAAATTCATACCAGGCCTAAGCCTTGGGCTTGTGACTTGGTTTAGACAAATTTTTAAAGCCCAAATAATAAATAACAAGGGACACTTTATGACATTATGCAAATTAGCAAAAGGTAAGGTTGATTTTTCTCAATGCTCAACTACGTAAAATGGCCTTGATCCATTGTTTTTTCTAAGCAAACCAATGGGTTTGCATAGCAACTAAGCACAATACCTTGTCTTCGTATGAGGCGCACATACCAAAACCTAATAATGCCCTTACTTTTTGTATTTTTTTATTTCATGGTTACATGGCTATATATGCCAACTTTGGCTCAACTGAGAGATACAAAGATAGATACATAAAAATAGAGAAAATAAAAAAAACCTACCATACAAACATTCTCAGCAAAGAAAGCACTCACTTTTATTTATTCTTTCAATATTCCTAGCGTCAAAAAATAATAAAAACTTTTATCTATTCCTATAGCTCTTCAAACCACCACTAAAAAGCCCTTTAAAACCCTCTATTCCAATCACATTTCCTTTCAAAACTTTTGATAATCCATACCCTAACTAAAAAGCTACTTCTTTTCATTACTTTCTTTTATCCAACATCAAAAAGAAGGAAAAAAATGAATTTAAAGTTGCTACTTAGGGAAAAAAGCAAAAATTTAAAACTTTTGGTAGATTCTCTCCTATTTACTCTGCTTATTCTCTGATTCTTCATATTATTATCATCCTAGTAGCCTCTATAGGTTACGAGTAAGTATTAGGCTTGATGATCTTCTTAATGCCTTAATGTTGCTTGGATGGTCAAATGTGCAATGTTTTACTTTCACCATCACAACAATCTTTGTTCATGCACTTCTTGCCTTGTTTTGTCCACATTTACATGTTCATCTAATATTCAAATGTTCACCCTAACATGTCTTAAGAATATTCATGTTTTTTTTTTTTTTGTATCTTGATAGGTTTCATGAAACAAAAATGTCTTCTTAAAAGTTTTAGCATGCTTTCTTTTGGTTAAATATGTTCATATAATCACACATAGCTCAATTCTATATGTCATTTATAAGGCTAACATATCTATGCAACTTACTTGTCATCATCTTACATTTTTGCCACCTCTTCCTTTTATCGAAATGCCATCTTGTTTGCTTAAATGTGTTGTTCATGTTCAAAGTTAAGCAAGCATGCTTGTTTGTTGTCAAAAATTTGATTTCCAAAACCCCAAGCTAGATCTATGCTACCTTCAATAGATGGAGACTAGCATGGATTTAGTGTTTTCACTAAATTGGTCTTCTAATCTTGGGGACAAATCAAACTTTCTAAATCTGGATTCATGGTTGAATAAAATGTTGTTTCTTAGAAAAATATCATTTTTTGTTAAAATATTAAGCCTTGATCTTGAGTTCATACCCTTATTAGTGGCATAGTTAACGGGTTATTTCATCAACCCAAACTACTCTAGGATTACGAAATGAATTCGTGATGCCTATGTTATTTATTCTTTTCTATCATGGATGTTCAAATGTCCTTAGCTCATATCTAATCTTGAGAAACTCAAAAATATATATAAAAAAGAACTCTATTTTACTCTAACAGCATGATGCCCACCATTAAAGAAATTATTTTCCATACCAAACATATTTTTCTCAAATTTTCTAATATTTTTCCATGAGAAGACCCTTTCTAATAGTGTCTCATTTGTACTCAGATCATTTTGAATGAAGAAGTTACGATTTTTTGAACCTTATTGTTTGAAACCCCTGAAACCAGCGAACTTGATTCTATTTGGCCTATTTTGGCCCACCAGATGATTTTTCTAAATTCTTAAATTTTTTTTAGAAAGATCATGAAATTCCCTCTTTGGTAAGGTATTATTTGCAATTTAACGATACCGAATGAGTCTAAGATGATTTTCCATATTCTACTATGCCTTTTCCCCTACATAAGCTGCCAGTGTTAAAATAAACCTAATTGCAAAAGTTAATTCCATGTAAAAAGTGATTTTTTAGACTTTTGGAATATTTTTATATTAAACCTTATCGAGTCACCTTTCTAATAGTACCTCTATGATTTCTAACACTCTGAATTTCCCTAAAACAAGTTCAAGAAGGGAAATAGGGCAATGTTGTCCAATATTTTTACAATTAAAATCAACCTAACTTTTCAAACCACTTTTATCGAGATGTTCAAATTTCTCGAAATGTACCCAATGGACTCCTTATGGGATCCCGTAATATAACATAAGTCATCTAGGCTTAGATCAGGGCTAAAACAAAAATAATTTTATTCAAACTCTTGGGTTTTATTTTCAAAATACCTTTTATCCCTAAACATTCTTTTTCTCTATAAACTTTTTTTAATATATTTAAAATTTTTACCTTTGGGGATACTCTAATCCCACTTTTTGAGGAGATACTCTAACCTCATTTTACATTCAAAACATAAATTTGTTGTTTCTCAAACATTCTCTGGACTCCAAATCAAAACCTTTTTTTGAACCTATTCAAAATTTTCATTTTTTGAGATACTCTAACCTCATTTTTTGAGGGGATAATTTAACCCCATTCTTTGCCTAAAGTTTGAATTTTCTCCCATAACTTCCCCAAAAGGCTTTTGATCAGAACTTCTTTTGAACACGTCCAAAATTTTCACCTTAAGGAATACCTCAACCTTGCCTTCTAAGGGTATATTAGAACCCTGCTTTTCATCAAAAATTTGATTTTTCTCCCAAACATCTTAGGCTATTTTAATCAAAAAATATTTTTTTGATCCCTCAAGTTACCGCCAAATCCAAACATGTCTTAACATTGTCATGCTGGTTATTCTTCAATAATCAAAGATAATTAGGAGAAATATTTTGATCATCCTCTTTTTCTTTGTGTTTTTATGTGTGATTGTTCTTATGTGATATGATTATATTCTTTTTCATACTACTAACATTTTCACTTTTGTAGTGTCCATTGTCTATCCATTTTTTAAAATAGTTTTCAAAAAATTATAAAGCAAGATTTTGTATCAGTATCTCTATAGTACTTGACATAGAATATTTGAATTTTTAAAATTTAATCCAGAAATTATGTTGATAAAAAATTCTTATGCTCTCCACATTCTGGGGTGTATAAGTGATATAAACTTTCTTCCAAAACTCGGATATATAGTTTTCACAAAAATCCATGTATTAAAAGGGATTATATTAAAATAATGATAAAGTGAAATCGATTAAATCAAAATCAAAGTACGATATAGTTAGCGAGCATCGACTTCTGGCATCGACAGGGTGCTAATCATTTCCTATGCATAACCAACTCCAAAACACAACAAATGAATCTCTAGAGCTCGTAGACCTTAAAATTATTGTTTCAAGTTTTGTTAGCTTGCAATATTGCTTTCAATAGGCATCTTATCATGCCTAGCCCAAAATAATCGATGGTGACTCTAAATTTATAGCCACTTTATGATAGGATTTTGAGACTAGTAGTCAGACAAGTGATTCGTTTGATGGTCTCTCTCCCTTTCATATCACTATGCCTAATTCAAATCTTGATTATGATAACCTAAGTGGCTTAACCACACCACTACACATATCTTTTAAGTCATGCATGCCCACTTTGGATTGTTTGAAGATAACGGGGCACATGGCCATAAAATGAAATGTGTAAAATGTCTTAAACTAGGTTATATGTGCTTGATATATCGATAAAATGAATTTTGTATCGATACATAGCAAGATGTATTGATATGATCACTTGTATATCGATACATTTGGCTAAAAATCACTATTTTAGCAATGACATAAGCTTGTATCGATACCAAAGTTTATTTATTGATACACAAACTTATGTATTGATACATTGCTTTTTTATATCAATACAAATAATAGAATTTTGAATTTTGATAACATGGATGCTCCGTGTCAATGCATATAAGCAATGTATCAATACATGCATGTAAAAATTTAAAATTTTCATATCTTTGACTCTTTAAACATCTTACCTTACTGAGAATGGTAGGGACTGATTGATGCTCATCCAAATGACTCTGATAATGCCTCGAGTAATGACATTTAATGCTTTGGATGTTAGCCTAGACAAAATAGGGTATTGACAATATTGAAAGAACATTAGTTGTTTTAAAAAAAGATTTTCCATTATTGCATGCACAAATGCACCAACCTACAAAGTTTAATTTAAGATAAAATAATTCTATCATGTTATATTCTAAATAATTATCTAATGACTGTAGATTCTGATGATGTCCTTATTAATGAAGTTGATTATGAACTAGAGGTTGGATCTACTGAACAAAAGTATCATTTTTCTAGAAAAAAAAAGATGCTACTCGATGAGAACAATTAAGAGATTCAATAGGTAATGCCATGTGGATAGCTTATAGAAATTGAATGGTTAATATTATTTTTGGATTTTTTTTAAGTTTGTATTTAGTTTATTTAAGAGATTTCTTATATATATTTAATTAATTAAATATTCTTATCTCATTTGAACAATTAAGCATTAGTTTACAATGATTACACTTAATTGTTATCGCAAAACCTTTTGCATGTTTCTTTATGAATATGTATATTTAGCTATGGTAGAAAAAAGTTGTAAATGGTAAGGAATAAAAAGCTGAACCAGAGGTCTAGCTAGTTGAATTAAGTGATTCAACCATCACATATTATAAATAATAAAATAACAAAAATAATTCAAAAAAATAAAAAATCAGAAAATGAAGAAGATCTAAAAATGAAAAATAAAAAAAATAATGTAAGTAACATAAAAGTCCATTATAAGTTTATAATTTATAACAACAAAATTAAAAATCCAAACTTTCAAAGACATAACTAAAATTAAATTAACTTTTCATCACCAAAAAAATTCTAAATTAATAAACATATATAGAATAAAAACAATAAATTATAAAAATATAAAATAAATGTGATCACTTCTTTCCTCCATTTATAACATGGTTGCTATCATTTTTAACATCATTAATACAAAATTTTAGATACAATCAGTATAGAAAAAAATTTTGGTTTTAAAGAAAATGGCTTTAATTAAAAATTTGGATTAAAGAAACTTGGTATTAAAATAGGTTAAAAAATTGGTTTAAAAGCCCATAAATAAAATTATGTTTACGTTGAAAAAGCCCAAGCATATTAAAACGCATGAAAATCTAATCCTAATGGTTTTTTTTTTTAGTTTTTTGCTTTTTGATTCCCAGTTCTTTAATGGTTCTAAGCAATTCACAAAATTCCTAGTTCTTTAAACATCATTGAACAACTAGGCTTGTCGATTTCCAATTGAACTAGTTGGTCATGTTCCTCTTTTTTTCATGATAGGTTAATGGCTATGAAAGGAACCAAAGGACATTTAAGGATGATGTTTTGACTTGGACATCAACTTGAGATGACTTTCTTATTGACACTTTTTTCCATCAATAGAATATGGAGTGCAAGGTAAATGAAACTTTCACAAAACGTGCTAATGATAACATTGTCACCAAGTTAACAAATACTTATGATAAAGATAGAGAGGAGGAAAAGTGTAAAATTATTGGACAACTATAAAAACTAATTTTTTTCAAAATTTATGACTTGTTTAAGTAAGGAATGAGTGGTTTTTCTTGGAATCTAGTTGCCTAGCTATGGGATGGTACGTTTAAAGTTTGGAAATGAATGATTAAGTTAAAATTTATTAAATATGACATTTATCTTAACTTAACTCTTACATTTTACTAGTTATATTCTCACAAAATAATGCTTATAATTTTTAGGAAGATCTATATGCCTAGGAATAGATGACTTATACCTATTCCAAATTATGACAAAATGGTGACTCTTTATGGTAAAAATTAAGCCATTAAGGAGCATGCTTAGGTTGCATCAAAATTAAAATGACAAGGATAATCTGCTTGAACAGATGATGAGTTAAAAAAGAGTATTGATACTATTAATAAGTTAATCCCATAAAATAAAGTAGCATTTAAGAATCATAATGGTGATTACATTGATCTCATGGCATCTCCTTAAGCTCTTAGAACTCCTTTTAATCTTTTTAATAGTTCAATGAATAAAAAAAGTAAAAAATCAAAAGATAACAAAGACAAGGAACTTATTAGAGAGAGGTTTGAAATGATTGCTAATGCACTTATCGTAAGAAATGCTATTTATGAAAAGTCAATGCCTAATTTGATGTAATGTCAAAAAATGAGATTTGGAATCCTCTAGAGGAGATAGAATTGACTCACAATTAATAACTACTGCGTACCTTTAATTTATTGATAATCTTGAGAAAGTTAGAGTAGTACTTAGATATCTATTAGAGAAAAGAAAAGAGATAGTTGAAAGGTTGGTATTTGGTTCCTTAGGTCATTGAAGACATTGAATTTTAATCTATTGAAGTAACAATTTTTTTTTAAGATGAACATATTTATTTTTTATTTTGGTAAAATAAGTTTGTACTAGATAAGTATATGTTGATTTGCTATTGCTCAACACATTTTATAATTGTAAATAATTATTAATGGCTTATTTTAGCTTTTATAAATAGTTTTGGTATTTGGTATAATTTTTATTATGGTATTATTAATGGCAATAACAAAATGAAAATTAATTAACGCATTGTTACACCACCTAAATTAATATAAGTTTATCTGATTATAGCTAGACTATTATTTATCATATGCCATGAATATTGATGAAAAAAATTTTAAACTTGTTAATTATTAAGTGCCAAAGTATTATTCACAAAGAGAAATAAGAGCCAATAATGAACTTGAACATGTTGTCAAAAATAGCTAATTTAAAGATAAATAATGTGAAATTCTATAGCTACAACTCTAAAACCCATATTTTAAAGCTTCATTCATTATTTATTATTATGAGCAACTAACAAAGCATTTGCATAATCATCAATAACATTTTAATCCATTATTAAACACAAGCATTATTCAAGAGATTCCTTTTTATCCTAGTTGAATCCCTAAGCTCAATATTTCCTACTTGAGTCTTGTTCCTATTTTATGAATAAATTGAATATCATACGTTATTTTTATAAAAATGTTATAATTGGAAAAGGTTATTATCATAAATTCTTTCCTTTTATTTTCACTGCTTAACCAAAAAATGGTTGATAAAATTGATTTTTATTCATTTCCTTTATTATTTTTAAATATCCAAACAAAAAGTATATATATATATCCTTTTCTTTCCTCAACCTTCTTCTTTCTTCCATTCCTTTATTTTCTTTTATTATTGTCTATCCAAATATAGCATAAAAGCTTTATTTGTTATGCTGATAATTCAATTTGAACGTAATGGGTGTTTATCTTCGTTGGCTTTGGTCCAAATGTTTGTATTTTTTATATAGCTTTTGGTAATGTTACACTTTGTCTAACTATCTGGATATACATAATTTTTTAACCCTTCTTTTAAAATTTTCTTATAGTAGCTATCCTATTAAGCTTTTGAATTGATCATATAGCTTAACTTAGCTATTTGCTTTTCCAAAATCCTATGAAGCTCTTTATATTAAAACTTTGGAAAATATTTTATAGTTTAAGCTTCATTTTCCTTATCTTGATTTGTGAATTTTTTTAATGTTTAATATTAAATTTCAATATGTGTTTTGTTTTCTTTACAGTTAAATTAAACTTCAGAGTTTTATTAATTTTATATGTAGCTCAATTAATAAATGAACTTAATCAACTGCAATGTTCAATTACTTTCATGAAAGATATTGATTTACTAAATTTGGACTAAAGTATGATTCTGATTTCACCATATCCTTGAGAAAGTATACGATATCTTCTACTTCAAAATCTTAAAAAGTAATATTAGATGGTATTTTCTTTTAGGCATCAATTAATGATGCTTTTAATAGTGAGATTAATTTGAACTTCACTTTTTTAAGATCTTCTGAACATCTGGACACCTTGTCGACATTGTGCCCTACCTTCATTGCAAAAGGGAGTGCATGTGACTTAAAAATATGGATACATGTGACAATGATAAAATTCTTGACATGATATTCTGAAGAGAACCATTGGATGAATTGCTCATCTATCCAGTATTGGATGGCCACCACAAAGTGGCTAAAGCTAGGAGTCACCAATGAGCATTTGACCTAGGCATGATCAAATGTTTGTTAAAAATGATATTCTAAGTTATGACACTCGAAACATCAATTTCAAGGTCAACAAGGTCCAAAGATTCAATGTTTTGGTTCATGAGTTGGTTATACGTAAGAAGGTATGAACCTAGACTATAATCTTAGATAGATTTCAACCTTTTGAAAAGATTTTTGATAGATTTTGAATGAACGACCTAGACTCTAATCCTAGGCTTAACCTATCCCTATGTTTGACTTAAATACTTAATCGAACATGCTGAATTATGGCTAGCAACATTGGTCTTTTGAAAAGATATCTTGACGTGTTTTGGAAAAAAAGCCTAGACTACAATCCTATGCTCGACCTATCCTTAGGTTTAACTTAAAAAGATAGAATGCCAATGTGTCAAATCATGGCCAGCAACATTTTTTGAAAAAATTTCTTGATAGAGTGTCTTAATTAAGGCTTTTGATAAAAGTTCTTGATAAAGAATGACAATAACCCAAATCATAATGTTTCAATGACATTAGACTTTGAAAATGATTTTCTGACGAAGGGTTTTAACTAAGGTTCTTGATAAAGAATGCTAATGAGCTGGATCATAGTGTCCTAGTGACATTGGACTTTGAAAAAGATTTCTTGACAAAGGGTCTTGACTAAGGTTCTTGATTAAAATTCTTGATAGAGGATACCAATAAGCCAGATCATAATGTCCTAGTAGCGTTGGCTTTAATAAGGATTTCTTGACAAAGGTTTTTGATAAAGGTGACAATGAGCCAGATTACAGAATTCCAACAATGTTGGACTTGGACTTCTAATGATGTGAAATCTTGGAAAGATAATGATGTTCCTTGAGTGACCTTCTGATTTACCAATTTTCTATGTCAAAGATTATTATCAAGAAATCCTTTGAGATTCAATAAGTTGCACTTATAATGCTGTAGGTAGGATGATGTTATGCTATGACAATATAAATGCATAATATAATGATGTGTATGTAAGTTTTTTGATAGTTTGACTCTATGATCATGACATAAAGTCTAATACAAGAACAAATGTTGAAAGTTTACCTTTTGATTAGGTGCTCTAACAACTATTTCTTAATGTTGTAGTTTAAAGTTATATTTCAAACATTGATAGGCTTTCTGATCATGACTTCCTTTGGGCAACTTAATGCTTGGGCAATTGTTTTCTTGACTTGATATACCAGACGGGCTCTTTTTGATAGGTTGATAATTAGGATGGTTATGTTTCTTTACTCAGGGAGTTTGATGATTTTTTTGATAGGGTTACTAGATCTTGTTGGTAGTTTGTTCATTAGGTGACTATATGGCTTGGTTAGTCTTCAGGTCTTGATAGGGTTTTGGCTGAGTGGTTTGAATTTGGTTTCAATTAATTTTGATACTTTTTCATGATTGATTACTGATGACCTTGGGAGTTGAGGATAAATTAACACGTGATCTAACAGATGAGTACTTGGTGTAGGGAATTCATGATCTTAATGCTCAAGGCATGAACAATGCTCCTTATGCTTTTCTCATCCTTTCAATGTAATATCAAGAAATTTTTACATGAATTTTTTTTATTATCAAATATTATCAACTAATTGACAACCATAATGTAATGCAAAAGTAATGACAGGTATTAAAAAGAAGAAGATAGTTTTTCATTCATAATAAGAAAGGTGATACAGTTTTGTTTGTGTTGACAAAAACAAGTACAATGATAATGAAAAGATCATTTGGGTGATTGATGCCCTTGATTATCATGACATGAATATTTAATCTGATGCTTCTTGAAACCTTTCTCGAATGATTAATATGTTAGACGTGAGCCAATCTTTCAAAAAACCCTAAGATTACCTTATGTTATTTAACAACTATTGTTAACTCAAGATAGGTTTGATTTGGTTAAGGTTGGTTTTAATCTAAGGTTTGGTCAAGGATAGAGTTAGAGTAGGCTTTAGTTTGATAAAATTAGTATTAGACAAAGGTTCGACTGAGGTTATTCTAATAAGCACTTTAGGTAAGATCTAATTTTATTTGGTTTTAGTCAAGACTAGATTTTTTACTCTTTTTTATTTTTTAAATTTTTTTGACTCTCTAGCGATTTCTTAATAGAGGATATCCTTTTGGGTTTTCATCTTTTACGAATAATATTTCTTGGCAAGGTTTAAACTAGTTGGGTTGGGCAAGATGTTGCCGTCCATTTTTGTCAAGATCGAGGCCCCTCTAAAGAAAGCTTACTTTGATGATATAAATTCCCTACCAAACAGGCATCCATTTGTCTCGGGTATCTTTATGGATCAAGAGGATTTTCTTAAGTAACCAATTCTCATTCATGAAAGCATCAGGTGTGGGCCTTTTTGTCATGAGTCTTGATCATATGTCTTTGATACATTTGACCATGGTAAATAGCCTTCAGTCATTCTTCTTTAAAAAAGTTTAGCTGATCATGTCTGATCGTGATCCATTTAGCCTCTTTGAGTTTGGCCTCCATCAAAACTCTTAGAGAAAGAATCTCAACTTTTATAGGCAAGACGGTTTCCATCTCGTAGACATGGTATAACAAGGTAGCACTTATGGAAGTCTGAACTACAATTTAATATGTGTGGAATGCGAAGGGTAGTTTCTCATACTAATCTTTGTAAGTCTTGCCATTTTCTTGACTTTCATTTTAATGTTCTTGTTAGCTACTTTGACTGCCCCTTTCATTTTTGGGTGATATGACACAAAGTTATGATGTTGGATTTTAAATTGGGAAATACTGCTTGCATCATATTATTTTATCATGATAATTTGTTTGGAAAGTCCATATCGACAAATGATATCCTATTTTATGAACTTGCAGACAACTGACCTAGTGACATTGGAATATATGGCCATCTCCACACATTTAGTGAAGTAATCGATTGCCACTAGGATAAATCGGTGTCCATTGGAAGCTTTAGGTGGTGATGGGCCCAATCATATACATGCCCTACATAGATAAGGGCCACATGGCTATTACAACATGAAACGGTGATGGCAGGATGTTTATCTTGCCTGCAAAAATCTGACATTTATAACATTTTTGGGCATAATTGATATAGTCCCTTTCTAGAGTTAGCCAATAATAGCCTGATCTCTTAACTTGCTTCGCCATTCAATGCCCATTAGCATGCGTGCCATAAATCCCTACATAAACTTTTTCAAGAGTCCTTTTAGCTTTAGGATCATTGATTATTTGAGCAATACTTGATCTTGACTCTTTCTATGTAAGATTTCCCCATTTAGAATTAAACCTATAGCCATTCTCCTGATGGTCTTTTTGATTTTTTCTGTGGCATGCGCAGGGTATTGTTGATCACTAATGTAGTGAACCATGTCATGATACCATGGTTGGCCATCCTTATCTTCTTTGACATTCTGATACTGTGCCAGAGTCATATAAATGCTCATCTAAATGGAAGCCACCTTCGATTCATGATTAACTTTGAACATAGATGATAAGATAGCCAAAGCATTAGCTATTTGGTTCTCTTTCCAAGGTAAGCGCTAAAAGGTGATATCATCAAATTCTTTTCTAAGTGTTAAGATTAATTTTCCATAATAAATCAATCTACCATCATGAGTTTCTCACTTTTCTTTTAGTTGGGAGATGAGTAAGGCTAAGTTAGTAAAAACCATAAAGTCTTGACATTTCTCTCGATAGCCACTTGAAGCCTAATGACACAGGCTTCATATTTTGCTTTATTATTGTTACAGTCAAAGTTTAGTCTAGCTGTAAAAGGATAGTGACTCAAGTCAGGTGGAACTAATATTGTATTTATTTTGTGCCTCAAAACATTCACACTTCATTAAAGTACATTTCCCATGATTGTTCATTACTAGTGATATCTTCTCCTTTAATGATGCATATTAGATATTCATCTAAGAAATTAAAGTTTAAAGGTTCACAGTCACCTATTGCTCAGCTCATTAAAAGTCGACTATTGCACTACCCTTGAAGGATTTTTGATTAACATAGACAATATCATATTCGAAGAGTAGGACTTGCCACCTAGTCAATCTTTTTGATAATGCAGAGGCTTTGCATTGATACTTGGTAGGATTGAGTCTCGTGATTAGCAATGTGATGTGGTATAACATGTATTGCCTAAGTCTTTGGGCTGTCTAACCCAAAGCATAGCATAATTTCTCAGTAATAAAGTAGTTGTTTCCATATTTCATAAAACTTTTTGCTCAAGTAGGAAATTGCTTGCTCTTTCTTTCCTGACTCATTATATTGCCCAAGCACATAACCTATAGACTTGTTGAAGACTACTGAGTAGAAGATCAAAGGTCGACTCAGAACTAGTAGTACTAGCACTAGTAGATTTGATAGATAGTTATTGATTTTGTTGAAGGCTTCTTGACATTCCTCATTACATTCCTTATAATCTTATTTACGGAGAAGCCAAAAAATGATGTCACATTTATCAGTGAGTTAGGATATAAATCTGGAGATATAGTCTAGTCTCCCTAAAAAGCTCTTCACCTATTTTAGGTCCAAGGCAATGGCATGTTTTGAAATGCCTAAACTTTATCTAGGTTGATTATAATTTATTTCACACTGATAGTTAAGCCTAGTAGTTTGCCAGAGGTGTCATCAAAGGTACATTTAGCAAGATTCATTGTTAACTGGAATTTTTATAACCATTTAAAGAGCTTTTGAAGGTTAGAGACATGCTTCTCTTCTTATGTTGACTTGGTGATCATATCATCCATGTAAACCTCAATCGCTTTGTGTATTAAGTCATGGAATAGTGTTACCATGTCTTTTTGATAAGTTGCCCCATCATTTTTGAGCCAAAAGGCATAACTTTCTAGCAACATTTGCCATATCTTCGGGTGCCATTTTAATTTGATTATAACCAAAAACCTTATCCATGAAAGAAAACAAGGAATTCCTAGCTATATTATCAACCAAAATATCCTTGTGAGGAAGTGGGAAATTATCTTTTTGACTGGCCCTTTTCAGATCTTCATAATCATCAAATATTTGTATTTTACCATATTTTTTAAGAATTGGGACAATGTTGGCACCCTATTCTAGATATTTGGCTATAGTGAGGAATCCTGCCTCAAATTGTTTCTTGACTTTTTCTTTGATCTCAAGGAGCATTTCTGGTTTTATTCTCTTTAGCTTTTGCTGAATTGGTTTGCATTTGGGTTTGAGGCAAGGTTTATGGACCACAATGTCAGTGTCTAGTCTAAAAGTGTCTTGGTTGATATGACCAAGCAAATATGTCTCGATACTTTTAGAGTAGGTTTATCAGTATGGTTTTGGTAAATGATTTTACAAAAGTTTAGCTTTTAACCTCTTTTTGATCTTATTCAATCTCTAAATTTATGACTTTAATGTTCCTTATAGGGCAACCTCCATTTTTTTTCATGCTAATAGATCTGGAGGCATAAAAGTTTCCTTGAAATCTTCATTGAAATCAACTTTGCTGGTATAGACTGATCATTTGAAATCAATCTTTGGGAGTTCATCTAAAACATCTGTGTCACTCTATCAGAGCACCTGAAAAGGTTAGAAAATAAACAATATATACAAAAATATGTAAAGACAGAGAATTAGGGTGAAGGTAGAGTAATGATAGGCACACAAGATGAAATGCTTTATGCAAAAATCAATTTTATTGATACTATCTTATAGAAGACACCCACTACAAGATCCTTATAAGCTATTGGGAAAAAGCAACTAGGTTTTTAATTTTTGACATTAAATAGCCCTACTATTAAGAATAGACTCTAGTGAATGGGGATAGGTTTAATTGCTTGACTTTGATAGGTTTGACTGATCATTAATAGCATTGATGTAAAGGTTACAAAAGGCCTTACTCAAAATGACCAAGACATCCTTGGCTTTTTTTTTTTTACTGATTCAGATCCACATGTCTTCCTGAACAAAAAATCTTATAGATCGATGGGAATACCATCAGTTTTGGTCTTAGTTCTTCGCCTAATAAATGGGCCAAGCTCTAATCTCTAGCCTTTTTAGCTTACTGTTTCTTGTATTGCTTGTTAGACTTTAATCTTAGGCCCTCCTTGTCGACCTAGCTAATGAGTTTTAAAGCTTAGACCATTCCTTGTAGATTTTCACTAAGCCTTTTTCCAACAGGGCAACCTCTGCTAATAGTCAACTTCAAACCTATGTAGGTAATCCCTAGCATTTGAGGCTCAACTATTGGTAGGCTTTCTCCTATGAATGTAACATTGACAAACTTAATGACTAAAAAGACAATTCAGGTGCATTTTTATTTGCTTTGATATAGGTGACATGGTAAAAACAATGGTGATTATCTTTTCTTTGGCTCCAATAGTGAACATTTTATCATTGATCATTAACTTTAGCTTTAATGCAATGACGAGGATACTTCCCTAGCTGAATGTATCCATAACCTCCTGAGCAAGTAATTATAGAATGGAACAATGCCCTTTACCTAAAAATTAATCGTAGCGGTGCATGGGCCTATCTAGAGTCGAATAATAATGTTTTTGGTGACTTTATGCAATCCCATCAAATACTCACACCATCATATAATAATGGTTGATGTAGGGGGTATCAACAAGAAGCCTTTTTAAGGTAGCTAAGGGCATGACATTGAGGGCATAACCATTATCTATGAGAACTTTTGGTAAGATACGACCTTTACAATTGGTGGTGATATGTAGGGCTTTGTAGCTACCTCTAGCACCGTAAGGGATCTTGTCATTGATGAATAAGATGTGGTTATCAATGGTGATGTTGTTCACTAGGTGATCAAATTTGCCTATTAAATAGCTGGCGGCACGTATGCCTCATTCAACATTTTCAACACTGCATTTCGATAACCTTTTGAGTTGAAAAGTATGGAGTGTATAGAGATCTTCATCAGTTATTTACTCAACTAATTGGCAATGTTTTTTTCTTGTCGTGCTTGATAAATGTCAAAAATGCAGTGGCTTCTTTCTCATCTACCACCCCTTTTTAGATTTCAAGTTTTATATCTTATCTTGAGAAACATCAACTATTGGAAAGGTATCACTTTGTTTACTATTTTTGCTTAGATGTGCATAACATCTATCACTGCGGTCAAATGGCTAACTCCTAACAAGTTGACAACAACGGGTAATTGAGTGGGCTCCTCGATCATGATGACTCACCCTTCATATTTTCAGAGAATAGCTTTGTCGCTCTTCATATCAAAATAGTGCAGGAGTCTTAGAAAATAGCCCTAACATAATCATCGAAGAACTTGCCCTAAAATTTAATTGTCCATAGAAGATAAAAGGTCATCCTTTCTCATATGGTGATTTTATCATTTTCCCCAATCAAATCCACTAATTACTTTTTATGGTAGAATTCAATGTTACCTTCATCCATCATTTTCTAGACCATCGCCTGAAATTCTTTACATGTCTGAAGAGTATGCCATGACTAGTATGGAAGTGACAAAAATCATCAAGGTTTTCTTATGATCTTTCAACTATGTTAAGCATTTCTACCTAAATCACTATCCACCAAAACCACATGTATTGGTGTCCTAACTTATTTTAGGCTCCTACTAACCTCGTAATTATCCTCAACACTAGTCATGCTCATTGCTAGTTCGGTATGTTTTGGTAAGGGATTCACAGTAACATTTGACCCTTGATTTGTTTAAAATTACAGAACTTTAGAATAAATAAGGCTTTGTAGCCTCTGCTTTAAAGAAATATATGTCTCGACATTGTGCTTTTTTGCCCTTAACTTGATAGTATCAATGGGCATTAAGGTTATACCATTGAAGGTATAGATATTTCTTCTCTAGGACATACATAGGAGCCACTAGATACCCTTAGAGCAGAGCCTAATAAAGCTCTTTGTAGGTCATAGGGATAGGTCAAACTGTTATCTTCTCTAGTCTGCACTCTATTTGTTCTATGCATTGTTGGAAAATTATTGATATTTTAGTTGGCTTATACTTGCTTGCTTCATGGTGGTTTTGACAAGACAATAAAGAATAGGTTATAGGTTATGGATACACTAGCTGAGGAGGTATCATGATTAGGTTAGAGTATGACATATTCTGGTAGCAAGGATTGGGCACTTGATACTACCTTGATTAAGATAGGTTGCCATAAATTATGGCATTCACCTCTCTTTCTTTCTTGTTGTTAGTAGCAGGCCTCTTACTTGATCTAGATGATTAACCCATAAATATCTTGCCACTCTTAATTGCTACATCAATTATCTCACTAGATAAAACCAGATCAACAAACTTCTTAGTGGCATTCACTACCAATTTCTCATAATATGAGGCCTATAGGGTGTTGATGAACATCATGGTCATCTCTTTCTCAATTAAAGAGGGTTGGACCAAAGCTGCCTTCTCTTTCCACCTTTTAGCATATTGCCTAAAACTTTTGGTTGGCTTTTTCTCTAAGTTCATAAGAAAAAAGCTATCAGGAGCCTAATCTAATACATGCTGGTACTGGTTCATAAAGGCTTTGGCTAGGTTAGCCCATGATTGAATCTTAATAGTACCAAGTTCAATGTACCATTGAGTACTTGTCCTAATTAAACTATGCTAAAAATAATGGATAAAAAGTTTTTCATCTTTTTTATACCAAATCATCTTCCTAAGATACATCCGAATATTTATAGTAGGGTTAGTAGTTCCATTAAACTTTTAAAATGTGGGTATCATAAACTTTAGAGGAATGACAAGGTTGGACACTAGAGATAAAGATTTTGCATCACTCCCTTTAACAGCTCAAAGACATTTCTCTAGAAGTTAATATTTATCTTTTTATTTTTGGCAGATGTTGTAGGCTTTTGACCATTTATTTTTTAGGCTCATCTTGATCAATAGCTATGAGATTAGCTTGAAAAACCCTCACATTTGCTGTATGAAAACTAGGGACAAACTGATTAGTCACATGGGTTTCAAATATATCACTGGTGGTACTGACAAGGCTAGTGCCATGTTATGTTGTTGCTCTTGACGGGTTTATTCTTGGGTAGCTTCAGTACAACTAGTGGGGTGATTTTCCAGATTATTTAGCTTTTATCTAGTATCCATAGCAGTAGCCTACCCCTTTATTCTGTGGAAACTATCACTAATTCCATGAACTTCATGATTTGAGCTTGTATTTTGTCTTGTCGATGAAGTATTTAGTCTTGTGATTTTCTGTACATTAACTCGAGTAACTTAATGATTCTTTTTAATCATTTTCCATGATCCACTTATTATGATGGGTATCGCAGTGATGTGCAATATTTGATTTTATGTTCCTTGCCTGATTTTATAATCTCTTGCACTTTTATGGTCATTCCCTTATTAGACTTTTGATTTTAAATGTATTTGTTAATGATTACTTATGATGAGATAATGATGAATATGGGGTCATGACAATAAATGATTGTTAATATGGATGCATAAATAAGACAATAAAAGAATGAAGTTAAATATACAAATGCAATAGAGACAATTAGCTTATAGAACTTCACTAATAACATGTTTCATAAAGCAACAAACAAAGTTTTGGCATGAGTACATCCAAAAATATCTAACACGATTACATTGTTTAATCATATGCTTTAAGAAAACTTAACAACTGCTGCTCGTGGTCCTCAATGGGTATGATGTCTCACCTCAAGGACCGAGCCACCTCGATTATATCATCTACCTTTAACTAGGCTATTTGAATTTGCTTAGTTAGGTGACAGTGTCTCTCTTGATAATTCAGGCATGCTTGGTTAATTATCGCTTGCCATTCTTATTCTCACTATTTAAAGGCTCTCACCAACTCAGTGATATGGTCTTGGTGAGCTTGGAAAGAACATTGCAAATCTTGAATCCTGAGTGTTACGGTTTCATTCTCAACCCTATTGGCTCTGAAGTCTCGTACCTAAGCTTTAAGTCATCCATTCCTTTTTTGCTAAGTTTATGTGAAGGCATGGGCCCTTATGAGCTTTTTCCCTTTTTTCCCCTAATTTAGTTTTTTATTTAGGTTAGCAAACTTTGCCTCTTATTCGACTGATAATCTGTTGATACGCCAGGATTTTTCCCTTTTATGAAATACCACATAGTCTTTACTTAAACTTTTGAAATCCCCCTTCCAAGAGGTATCAACTAAGTAATTTTAGTGGCAAATACATCCCTCTCTTGTTCAAATTCCCTTCTAAGTAGTCAACTTCAAAAGGAGGCTCGTCTATCAGGAGCTATAATGTCCCAACATTAGGTAGTGGCAAAGTGTTATTGATGCAACAGATCCACCATTCATTACACCCTGGAGTCATAGTACTTCCTCTTTAATATCTCTCCATGTAATAGACCGTCCTCCAAGCATGAAAGGCTCGCTAGATTTTTAATTTATAGTTGTCTTCTCCATATTTAAAGTCCCAATACTTAACGTGTTTAAAGAATGAGATGAATTATGGGCATTGGAATTGTCGCAAAACTAGGAGGGGTGCATAGCTAGTACTTTCCTACTACCCCAAAAGTGGCAAACAAGTATAGTCTCTGCACCTATATGTGATTGATTGGAAGTATACCTATAGGACCCTTTATTTAACTTCTTCATCTCTATGATTCTGGAATTTTTCAACCCACTATTCCTCAAAAATATCTTGGGGCCATTCTTTCTCGAGGACCTTAGAAAGAAGGTTGAAGTTTGAAAAACAATTGTACATCATCCTCTTTTCTTCGATGCAAAAATGGCTGACAAGCTAAATCTAGAAAAGCAAGGCACATCAGATGAATCTACTCATCTCTATTTTCTTGCAAAAGCTAAGGGTCAAATGGTCTCGGTAATGATGGCAGATGCAAGATTGATGTTGCAAGATAAACGGGAGAAGAAATCTGCTACTACTGCCTCTACAACCATAAGGTCTTCAAGAATATGACCAACCCATACATCACCAAGGCAAAAACATCTTGAATTTTCTTTAGATCGATAATATTTGACATTGTTTCTTTCAGACTAGCATAAAAATGCATTCAATATTACCTTTTATCTTGAGATGGCCATTGATTTAAGACTTTATGGCTCCGAGGATTTATGCTAATCTCTTCTTAATAGTTGGAGGTTATAGAGCTTTACAATATTCTTATCAAACTTGGCCCTCTCAATGTTGAGCAATGCAGTGTATTCATCGATGATGGGAGTTAAATCCTCTCAATTATTGGTGAAGCATCGGTATGTCATATTCCAGAGCTGTGATGCCACTTGTAATAGGCCAAAGTCCAATTAGACATAAAGTAATAGAGCTATATCCCTGTATCCTTTCATGATGGACTCCTTCTCATTATTATCCCAACTAGGCCATATGTGCTTTAGATCATGCCAATCATTTTGATGTTATCCAATCTCAACTTTCTTATGTATCTCTTAGACATACTTATCTTTACCTTGTCAACCTTCTGACCATGCTCTAGCTTCTTCAAATGGCTTGAGAATGGGAATGAACTATTGCTCCATGATAGACACCTCTTGCTGAACACTAAACCTTCAGCCAGATATCCTATAATGATGATTATGATGCATGATGCATGCAACAACCAAGAAATAAAATGGAAATAGGTTAGTGACAATAGGAAATAGTATAAACAAGAGTAAAGAATAAAAAAATGTAAATCGCTAGTGGAAAATTACTTGATAATAGGCATTACGATGCTTAAAGGTGGACATGATTAGTATCAGGATAGGCATAATGGGGTGTCTGGGTTAAAATCACCCTTACCAAGGCGATATGATACCTTTAACAATAAAAATTAATAACTAAGTGGCGATGTTCGTTCATTATCACCCAAGGATGGTATGCGTTAAACTGCCATTCGGGCAGCATAACTTATTTAGGTTGATTATGACTTAATTGAAGGCAATATGAAGCCTTATAAATGACGAACTTTGCTTGTTGTCATGTACTTGCCAACAAAGGTTAACCATCGATTAGATAGCATAATTTCATGTCCTAACACTGACATGTGGGTGACAAGTTATGTTCACTATTGCCTACGTAACTATAGTATACGGAGTAAAGGTTAGAAGTGTTTCCCTAAGTGTCCTTATTCTTTAGGTTATTCTAGAAGCATTTCAGTATAGATTGACATAGCTTAGATTGTAAGGTTCACTACATGAGTTTGAGTTGACATCCAAATTGGTGTCCTAATCGCTTTTCCATCCAATAAGGATAGCCAAGGCACCCCGATCTTAAAGCCCATCATAAGCTTAGTAAAGGGGTGCTATTTGGTGGATGTATTTTCCTATGCAAATGTGGAGGGTTACTCATGAAAGACATGGTAATTTGCACATTGGAAGTTATAAATTTGCCTATATGGAAGGGTACTCCAAAGGCAAATGGCTTATTTCTTCTTAATAATTTGGACCTTAACTTTACCATAAAGTTTGTTGGGAATTAATGGAAATGCAAATGTACAGTGTGTGTCAGGGAAGCAATCAATCTTTTTGTTTACCCTTTGATTACCATATTTATTAAATCGATATTTATTTAAGAAAGAGGTAATGCCAGATGATCTCATAATGAAAATCATGACAAATAAATGATTTGTATAAAAAATTAAAAGAGATTATAGTTAAATAATGATCGAAATCGAAGAAACCAATAACTAAGCAAGCCATAACTAGTCGTAGGCCAAACACTCTAAATTAATCCCCAGTGGTGTCACCAAGCTATCAACACAGTGCCTTGCCATTATTAAGAAAAAAAGCATGCAGGACCTAAAAATATTATTGCCTAGGAAAATGATAAAATTCTTCACATAGAAGTGTCCTCTCAAATAGGACTCTTCCTTTGTAACTTGGGAAAGGGATCGTTGGACAAATTGCTCATCTAATTTAGTCTTGGATGGCCACCATGAAGTGGCTAATATTGGAGTCACTGCAGATTATTTAGGCTAGACATGATTGGATGCCTATTGAAAACAATATTCTGAGTTACAAAACTTGAAACATTGATTTCAAGGTTTACGAGGTTTAGAGATTGATGGTTGGGTTCAGGAGCTGGTTACGTATAAGGAGGTACGAACCTCTCCACATGTTCAAAATAGGTACCTTTCAGCCATGTATTGCTTTAGTTTCAGTTCCTTCAGCTTTTGCTTATCATTATTTAAATATAATCCCCTTTTATGCATGAATTTAAATAAATATACTTGAGTTTTAAAAATATTTAAATCACGTACGCACCCCAGAGAGGTGGAAAGCATAGGGATTTTTTATTAAGATCTTCTCTAGATTTAGTTTTTGAAAATAGGATATTCTATTTTAAGCACTGGAGAGATACTGACACAGAACATTGCTTTATAATTTTTTAAAAATAATTTTGATAATATGGATGCAAGAAGACCATCACAAAGGAAACGTGTTAGTAAGATAATAGAATGAGATAATATTGCATAAAATAAATAACACCCAACAACAACAGAGAAAAGGGAGAGACGATTGGAATGTATCTTGTAATTGTGATTGATTATCTTAAAATAAGTGAGTTGATAATTTTAGAGACATGTTAGGATCTATTCACTATCAAGGTATAAAAATCGAGTTTGAATATTAAAAAGTCTGAAAGAAATTCAAGCATAGAAAATTTTTTTTAACAATTTTGAGAAAAATGAAATTGGCAAATTTAAATTGATGAAATTTGACTATTTCTTGACAATTTTTGAAAAATAGGATTGAAGTATCCTCTCAGAAGATGGGGTTAGAGTATCCCTTTGGAAAATGAGGTTATAGTATTTGGATAGATGAAATTTTAGATAAGTTTTTAAATCTAAATGAAGCTTGTAAAAGTAGGGTTAGAATATCCCCTTGGAGAACAAGGTTGGTGCATCCCCAATGGAAACTTTGATGATTTTGGAGAGACAATTGCAAAAAGGATTTATCTTGACAAAGGTTCGGTGATTTCTTAACAAAATGACATTTTTGACAAACTCTTGATAAAATAAGATATTTTTTATAAAAAAAGAAATTGATAAAACTATAGGTGAATGACGAAGATTGCTTGTGCCTTGATTTGGGTCTATGAGGTTGACACATTTTGACTCAAGAGAAGTAATCAAGGCCACTTAGAGACATTTAAATGCCTCAGAGTGATAATTTAAAAAAATCAATTAATTTTGACTAATGCAAAAAATAGGGAACAACATCGCACTATCCCTTTTTTGAATTCCTCTTTAGTAAATTTAAAGATGTCAAGAGCTGGGTGAGGCGGCATTGGAAAGGCAACTTGATAAGGTTTATTGTAAAAATATTCCAAAAATCCTAAAAATCACCTTTTGGGTAGAAATAATTTTTGAATTTGGGTTAACCGCAACACTAATAGCACTACAAGGGAAAGGGTGTGATAAACTTTGAAAAATCATTCTCGGTTTGTAAAAAATCATTAAACATAAATAATAACTTTATAGAAAGTAAATTTCATGACTATTATATGAAAAATATCTTGAAAATTCCAAAAAATCATCTAATAGCCCAAAATAGCCCACATAGAATATACGTCCTTGATTCCAAGTGTTCTACAGCCTTAATTTGAAAAATCATATCTCATTCATCCGAAATGATTCAAGGCATACAAAATACTGTTGGAAAGGTCATTCAATGCCTTCTTAGGGAAAAATCAAAATGACTTGGGGTTCAAAAATAATTTTTCAAGTCATAATTTAGGGAGTTTTGATTTTTTTGAGGTTTCTTGGGTTTTAACTTAAGCCATGGACATCTAAAACTCCATGACAATAGGGACATAGTGACACAGGCTTCACAGGTTCATCTCACAATCCTAGAGTGATTTGGGATGAGGAAATAACCCGTTGACCATGTCACGAGGACTTTAGGCAAGGAATAAGGCGCAACCAACTTGGAATAGGAAAGAAAGTATTTTTATTTTTTGAAAACAAGACATTTGGCCTCAATAATCTTTGAATCCAAACATAAAGACTTGATTTTTCCCCAAGATTAGAAAACCAATGAGATAAAACCTTAACTCCATGTTAACCTTATATATTGAGATTAACATGGCCTTAACTTAGGGAAGTTTTTAGAAAATCAAATTTTGATAGCAAGCATCTTAACAAACATGAGATAGACCAAACATGACATTCATATTAATGAGCATGGATAACATGTTTAGATGTGGAAAGATGACATTTTGACATGATATTAGTAACAAAAATGCAAGAAAATGATAATAGAGTGCATCGACATATTAGTTTCATGAATGACAACAAAAGTTATGCCATGGAAATATTGTGAGCATGCTTAAATGAAGATGAACAACTAGCTACAATTTTATGGTAGCATCAAAAATATGTTCAAGAAAAGCTAAGCACATGAAAACAAAGAAGCATTTAGAAGGGTCAGTAAAACATAAAAGATCCTAAGTTTACCAAATCCAAGGCCACAAAATGCATGAGTTTTGCTAGAAAAAGGCTTACTAAAGTGATGGAGATGATGAAAAATAGAAAATAACTGAAAAAGTGAAGAAAATATACCGACAAGCCTTGAACTTTAGCCTTTATTTAAGTAGTAGCTTTAAGCTCACTTTTCGCCCCCTTTTTTTCTTTTGTTTAGCAAGAAAAGGATGAAAAAAAAGAGCTTTTTGGTTATAATGTTGATGGAGAGGAGTTTTAAGGATGAAAATAATTAAAATGATTAGTTTTTGGAGGTTTGGGGTAAGGATCTAGAGAAGCTAACGGAATGAAGTTTTTGGTTAAGGGGAAGAGGGCAATGAAACAGTGTTTTTTCTTTTTTTTTCTCAGCTAAGTTAACTCTTTTATAGGCAAGTGATTAGCCAAGATTTGAAAGCTAAAAGCAAAGGTAATTTTGAACTTTCTTAATGTACCATGATGGCAACCCTGAGTATTATGCTCAGTTGGCCAAAATCCCATTGGCTGACATAATCTAAGTAGTGGAACAAAGTTGTTTGTGAAGTCTCAGATGAAAATGAGCCAACTTTGCCTTTCGACAAAGCATCGAACCATGAAAATGTCCCATTTTCAAGCTATTTTGGGCCTTAAATTTTAATAAAACCCATTTTCCAGTTAAGGCCTAGTGTGAATTTTAATGATTTTTTATGCCAAAAACATGTTTAGATTGAATGTTTAGATCAATGGTGCAAAAGTTAAAAAGTAACATGAATTGAGCAAAAATACCTTAATGTATCGATACATTGCAAATTGTATTGATACATTGCAAATTGTATCGATACTATAGGCAAAAAATTTAGAATGTATCAATATATTCCTAGAATGTATACAATTACTTATGTATTAATACATCTTATCCAAAAATCTAATTTTAGCGATGACATAACCCTTTACTAATACAATTGATTAGTATGTTGATGATTGATTTATGTATCAATACATTCCCCTTTTGTATTAATACAAATAGTAGAATTTTGAATTTTGATTTCATGAAGGCTTTATATCGATACATTATTCATACATTCATGCAAAAATGTGAGTTTTTCACATTTAGCCCTTTGAACTCTTCCCTTTAATAGGTAATGATTGATGGTTGACTTGTGCTTGTCTATATAACCTCAGCGACACCTCAAATAGTGACTCTGTGCCTTCTTGTTACATTTTTCTTTAATACAAACCCTAGGCATTGCAAACCTTCGTATAAAAATTTTTCACCTAGTGCCATGTCCCTTAATAGTGCCTGGCACCACGGCACCTAACAGTCATCCTTATTTTTTATTTTTATTGCTTTAGTTATATTACTTTTCAATTAAGTCCAAGATGCCAAAAATTGGCCCAGACAAAATGGGTTTTTACACACTTTATTTGTCATTCAATAAGCATGTAAATAATATGCCTCAGATATTTTTTTTGAAAGAAAAACCTTTACTTTTATGATTTTGCTTTTATGAAAATTAATACAACTCTCTTACTTATTGGTGAGAACTTAACATTTTTAATAATTTTATTGCTATGATTTTTGTTCTTGGCCAGTGAATCAAGTTTTTTATCTTCTAATCTTTTCTTTAATTCTATTTTGTCTTGCAATTTATGCTTATAGTAATATTTTTTTAGACACCTTATGAAGCACATAAACAAATTTGAATGGATCAGTGATCAATTCAAGAAGGTTGATGTGAATGTGGAGGAAGAGGGGAAGACACTATTATTACTTACATCACTTTCAAAATCCTATGAGATATATGCAGAATCTCTTATTTTTGAGAGGGGATATAGTAACATGAGAGGAAGCATAAGAAGCATTAATGTCCTATAAAGTTTGAAAAATGAGGAAGAGGGTAGATATTTACTCGACTTCACATTAGAGACTGAGGTTTGGATAAGCATATCAATTGACAAGGGATCTAAAAGTGACAAATCTAGATCTAGCAATTTTAAGTGATGCAAAGGATTAGAGATATTTATGGGATTATCTTACAAAAGCAAATGAAAATAAAAAAAATAGGTATGCTTTCATGGCTAATAATGATAATTACAATTATAGTATCATTGTGATTTCTAAAGGTATGAATGCAAATTCTAATAATAGTTGGCATTTAATTTGATTTAAGAAGAGGTAGCAAGGAATTTGACTTTAAGTCGCAAGTCAATTGTAAAGGTCATGGATGTTGTGCACTCTCAAAGTCGTATGGCTTTATGTCCTAAAAATGTGTAGGAGTCTAAAATCATTAAACTTGTTAAACTCATAAATGTACAGATATGCTACCAATGATGGAGTCGTAAAAGTCACACAAGGAAGCATAGACCTCATGATGGAAGCTTGTATAATGTTTTGTATAATCTCAAAAGTGAAGCCTTAAAAGGATGGATATTGGATAAGGAATTAGTTTTAGTGATTAGAGAGGTGATGAAAGATTGGCATGGTGTAAACAACTGTAAGGAAGAAAATTCCTACCAATCATGGTGAATTGGAAGGGTTATCAAGGTCACTATCCAAAGTTAACAAGTGCCTTTAAATTGGCAACTAGACATGTGCACTTGTCATCTGTGGAATTGAATGTTAGACCATACTTGATTCATTATGCGTAGTTGGAGTAATTTTGAATGCTAATGGTTAGGAAAGTCTTTCGCATGGAGAGTTCTTAAAGGTGTTGCAAAGTAGATAAAGTTCGAGAGCTACAATTAGGTGCATATAGTGGAAAAAGCTTAAGATGTTTGACTTCAAGTCAAAGGTAGAGGGATTCATTAGTGTTAATTTGTCTAGAATTCTAAGTTCTTATGGCTTGTCACACATCAGGCTCTAATTCTATTTTACTTACGACATTTACATATAAAAATAACTTTTAAAAATTGCATAGTGCTTTTGGGAGTGTTATAGGAAAATACATTGTAACTTTGTCTTTTACTTTAGGTGAAGTTAGTGTTTAAGTTAGGTAACACTACAAGGAATATATTGTAGTTTTTTTAATAATATAGTTACTTCTTCGATGTAGACAAGTGGTCAAATGATGCAAAATTTTATGTGTTTTTATTTGTTTGATTTGGGAGCTTCTGTTTTCTATTTTTATGGTGAGCTTTTAGAGAGCTCCAACATACTATAATTAAGTTTTTTTTACTCATATATTTGTAGGAAATTAATTTTTTTAGTAGCTTTTTAAGTGAGAACATTTTATATTTTTTTAATATTAATAATAAATATATTATATTCATAAAAAAATTGATTTTTTATTAGTTAAAAACAGTTACTACTAAAGACTACGAAAGTCATAAGATGTAGTTATATATAATATCTCTTATGGGCAATATATTTGTTTAAAAAATCTTTATATGTAATAGCTGTGTGTAATAAATTACATAAAAATTATCACATACATACAGAGTTACATAAAACATTACCAAAAATTTAACATATTTATGTAAAACATTCTTTTAAGAAAATTAAATATAATTTTTACAAAATAATTTTTTATTTTTATTAAATAAATTATATATGTAGGAAATTAATTTTTTAGTTAATTTTTGAAGCAAAATTTTTTTACATATTTTTATTATATTAATATATTTTTTAAAATTAGCAATAAATATATTATATTAATTAAAAATAAATTTTATGATAATTTTTTCCTTTTTTATTAGTTAAATGGAATTATTACCAAATATTACCAAAATTACACTTAAATATTACCATTTACATAAATTATAGAGTATAGATAATGTTCGTATGTATGTGTTATAAGTAACGTATTTCTATAAAAAAATCTTAAAGGTAATATTTATGTGTAATAAATTACATAAAAACATTTTTAGGTTGCATACAAACACGACGAAGTTACATATAACGTTACCGAAATTGTAAATTCTTGTAAAACATTTTATCAAAGACATTAAATAATTTTTTTCAAAATAACCTTTTATTTTTATTGCATATGTAGAAAATTAAATTTTTAGCAATCATTGAAGTAAAAAAAATTATATTTTTATTTTATTAATATCTTGTTTAATATTAGTAATAAATATATTATATTAATAAAAAGTTATACCTTTTTAATTAAAAAGAATTACTACTAAATATTACCAATATTACACATGAATATTATAATTTACATAAATCATTGAGCGTAGGTAATGTTTTATGTAATATGTGTTATGGATAATGTATTAGTATAAAAAATCTTTGAAAGTTATATTCGTATGTAACAAATTAAATAAAAATATTATTGGATTACATATAAACATCATAAAATAACGTAAAATATTACTGAAATTGTAATTTATTTATGTAAAACATTCTTCTAAGAAAATTAAATATAGTTTTTTCAAATAATGTTTATTTTTCTTAAATAAAATATATATGTAGGAAAGTAATTTTTTTGTAACTATTGAAGTAAACATTTTTTATATTTTTATTTTATTAATGTATTTTTTCTTATTAGTAATAAATATATTATATGAATAAAAACTTAATTTTATAATATTATAAAATTTTAATTATGAGTTAAAAAGATTGCTACTAATGATTACAAAATTACTCATAAATCATTAGGGTGCTGGTAATTTGTATGTAATGTGTGCCATAAGTAATGTTCTTATGTAAAGAATCTTTAAAGGTGATGTTTGAATGTAATAAATTATGTAAAAAAATATTACCTGGTTACATACAAATATTGTAGAATTACATAAAACATTACTGCTAATTGTAATATATTAGTGTAAAAAAATATTTCAAGAAAATTAAATATAATTTCACAAATAAAATATTACTCTTGTTATCAGTTTTGTTCATTTATCAAGCATTATCAATTAAATAATAAACACGATGCAACAAGGGGTATAGGAATTACGAAAGAACTTTGAGAGAAATCAAGTGATTGTATTCAAAAGAAAAAAGGTATAAGTTATGACAAATTTTGAGGTTGCAAAAGATTTAAAATTGCAAAAGAATTAAGATTAGTCTCTCTGATTGCTTAGCCATTGATGCCTACGACATGAATCTTCCACTGAACACTTTTGGAGATCTTTATCAGCAATTAATCCTTTTAGTGTTGGCTAACTCATGAAAAGATTCTTGAAATTGCCCCATGGAGGAATGGTTGCCTCAAGGTTGGGCAGATTTTATTTTTTAAGCGTAGGTAAGAATGATATTCAGTAGAGTAGGTCAGCATAAAATAGGTGAGTCAGGTTGTAATTTAATGGTTTGGTCAAGGGAGGTGGTTTTGGATTAAGTCAAATCTTAAAGAGATTTTGGTTGTTTATGCCTACCTTTTAGGTTTTCAGCTTGAACGAGTTCACTTTCCCAAATGCTCTTTCCTTTTTTTGAAGAAAAAGAAGAAGAAAGAGAAGAAGAAAAATATAATGCCCTTTTAAATCTTTATTCTAGAATACTTTCAAGCATAGTATTTCTCGACAAAATCAGAATTGACAGGATTAGGCAAACTGCTATTGTCCATTTTAGATAAAATGAATGCTCCTCTAGAGAAAATGCACTTAACCATGTACGATCCATCCTAATTGGGAGTCTATTTTCCGTAAGCATTTTTATGAATCAAGAGGATTTTTTAGGCACTAGGTCACCTTCTTGTACAAAGATAAACCTTTTTTGTTATTGGCTCTCATCATGTGTTTTTGATACATTTGCCCATTACAGATGACTTTTATTCTTTTTTTCTTAACGATAGTGAGCTATTAACATTGGTTCTTAAACCATTGAGATTTTTCAAGTTGTGATTCCATTAACACTCTAAGTGAGGGGATTTTGACCTTGATAGGTAGAACAGCCTCTATGCTGTAAGCTAGGGGAAATAGGGTGGCACCCGTAGAAGTTTAAACTGCTATGCGATAGGTTTGTACTGCAAAAGGTAACTTTTCATGCCAATCTTTATACGTTTCAGCCATCTTGCCGACTATTCTCTTAATATTTTTGTTGGCTGCTTCAACTGCCTCATTCATTTTTGGAAGATATGGCACTTAGTTACGATGTTAAATTTTAAATTAGGAACAGATTGCTTACATTATCTTGCTTTTCATGTTATAGATATTATCTGTGATGATTTTTTAAGGAAGCCTATATCTATAGATATGTCTTATTTCATAAATTTGCATACAATGGACTTGTTGACATTGGTATAAAAAGTTACCTCTACCCACTTGGTGAAATAATCAATAACAACTAAACGGAAGCAAATGTCCACTAAAAGCCTTAATAGTGATTGGTTTGATCAATTCTATAGCCCATATAGAAAAAAAGCCATAGGTTGTCATAACATGTAATGGTGATTCAAAGACATGGATTTTGTCTGCATAGATTTGCCATTTATGGCACTTTCGAACAAGGTCAATATATATTTTTTTAGAGTCAACCAATAATAGCCCAATCGCATGATATATTTTTTTAGAGTCAACCATAGTTTGACCAAGACTTTCACGAGGAGATGAGAACGAGAATTTACAAATTCTCAATTTCTGATATAATGAATGGGACCTTAAGATGAATCACTCATCTTATTGGTTTCGGATGACCATCATGAAATGGCCAATGTTTGGAGTCACCGTCGATCATTTTGGGCAAGGCATGATCGGATGCCTATTGAAACCTATTTTCTGAGTTACAAAACTCAAAACATCGATCCCCTGGTCTACGTAATGCAAAGATTCACCATTTGGGTTTGGGAGTTGGTTACGCATGATGAGGTGCGACCTCTTCACGATGCCCAAAATCAATACCTTACTAGCTATGTCTTTCTCAGTTTCGATTCTTTTGATCTTAACTCATCATTATTTCAATATAACCCCTTTTAATGCATGAATCTTATAGAAATAATTCAGGTTTTGATGAAAAAGATTTAATCTCATATAAGCCTCAAAATAATAGGGAATATAGAGATTTTCGATAAAAATGACTCTGGATTTTACTTTGAAAATGGAATGTTCCACTTTGAGCACAGGAGAGATACCTATGCGAAATATTACCTTTAATTTTATTTGAAACAATTTGAAAACATGAATACAAATAATCATCACAAAGAAATCATGTTAGTAAGATAATAAATGAAATAACATAACATGGATCATTCAATGCAATGATAAAGAAAATGGGTGGACTATAGGAATTTATCTCGCTATTGGCATCAATTATCTAGGAATAACCGAATCGACCATTTTCGAGATGCATCTGGATTTCTTGATTAAACGAGATTTATTTGACATATTCATGGAAATCCGGGAAGGAGAATTTAATTGCAATTGAAAGATAGGGTTGGAGTATCCCTTCAGAAAGATGGGGTTGGAGTATCCCCATGGATGATAAATAATTTTGACAATGGAAGATTTTTACTTTGACAATTTTGAAAAACGGGGTTGGAGCGTCCCCTCTGAAAGGTGAGGTTGGAGTATCCCTTCAGAAAGATAGGGTTGGAGTATCCCCATGGATGACAAATAATTTTGACAAAGGAAGATTTTTACTTTGACAATTTAGAAAAACAAGGTTGGAGTGTTCTCTCGAAAAGGCGGGGTCGGAGTATCATCGTGGATGACAAAACTTCATGATTTAGAAAATTGGTGAGCATTCGACAATTTTTCGCAAAAAGGTTTATTGTGAATAAGGATGATAAAGATGTAAAATATGTTTGTGCCTTAATACGAGCCAATAGGAGGTCAAAGCATGTTCTCGAATCTAATTGGGTTGACATAGAGACATTCGAATATCTTGAGATGAAATTGGGGAAAGCAATTCGACTTTTACCAAAATCAAAAATAGGGGATAGCATCATGCTATCTTGCTTCCTGAATTTATTCTAAATTGATTCGAATAATTTAGAAGGTGGACAAGACACCATTAGAAAGGTGACTCGATGAAGTTCATCCTAAAATATTCCCACTACCCTAAGAAGAAACTTTCTAGGGGAATAACTTTTCAAGTTCAGATTGATAGTGCTACTGGTAGAGCATATGAGAAAAAAGGAGTGTCAAAATTTGAAAAATCAGCTCAAACTCATTTGGTATCAAAAATTTGCAAACAATTCCTTTCTGAAAAGAAAATTTCATGAACCTTTTAGAAAAAATGTTTGAAAAATGTGGAAAAATCATTTGGTGGACTTGAACGGCCCAACCAAAATATATGTTTGGATTTTAAAGGTTTTGAACAGTTTAGACTTGAGAAATCATAACTCTCTCATCCGAAATGATCCAAGGGTGAATAAGACATTGTTTTAGAGATAATTTAACATGCTTTGATAGAAAAATATCAAAAAATTCATGAAAAATTGTCTAGGATTTTAAAGTGATTTTTCAATTTGCAATAGTTGTTATGCCAGCAGGGAACAAGGCAAAATAGGAGATATTTCTCATTTTTTTGTCTATGGGTCCAAACTCGAGTTATTAACGTTCAAACGTCTATGACTGAAGGGAAAGAGTGGCATGAGCGTCACGAACTCATTTGCACAGCCCTAGAATAGTTTGGGATGATGAAACAGCCCGTTGATCATACCACTCAAGGTTTTGACTCAAGAAAAAGGCACAAACATATAGGGAATAGTTGTAAGACCATTTTCATTTCAAAATCAAAAGATTTGAGCTCTTTTAACGAAGATTCCAGATCTGGAAAACTTAATTTTCCCCAAGATATTTTGCTAGCTTTAAGGAAAATGCTAAGTCCATGTTAATCCTCATTGGTTG
>JBBYHM010066686.1:0-15628 GCA_038381775.1 Adansonia rubrostipa
AAAAAACTAAGTATTAATTCAGATGATATGATATTGATGTTGATTTTTTAAAAGTTACGGGTTTGAGAGGGTTTAGCCACGTAATATACTCTTTAGATGAGTTAATTAGATAGGAGTTGGAGGGTTTTGAGTGGATTAGGAACTTAAAAAAACAAAGATATATTTCCCAATGCGTATGAATTTTGATAGAAGAGTTCGTAAAATTGAAATCCTTACACTTTAGGGTATTCTTATTTAAGAATTGAATTTTACATCCAACTCTAGGATATTTATTCAAATTGGATTTGATTGGTATCGGATATTTTAAATCTAAATCAGTCTAGTTTATCTTGAATTATCATTTATTTTTATTTAAAATCAATTATAAATATATAAATATAATATCAAAGTAATTTTTTTAATATTTTAATATATTTAAAATAATAAAATTGACTCTATCAAATTTAACATTTTGGCCAAATCTAGAAAGAATAATTTTTTCTTAACCGAGCTTATTCCAATTCAATCCTATAATATATTTATTATTTTAATTAAAAAAAATCAAATTTCCTTGCTTAAATCTCCTATGCGATTCCCTCAATTGGTAATGACATTGCTAAGCCGGTGTTGTTTTCATAAAAATATTGAAAAAAAATCTCTTTTGGCCCAAAAATTATTTATTGAGCATAGAAAAAAAAAATTGGTGTTAATGTTTTTATCGTATTTGGAATTAAAAAAATAAAAATAAATAAACACCACTCAACGCACAAAGTGTGTGACACAAAATCATATGTTTTTCTGCTTTCAAATTAATTTTGGGACAACTCAAGCATTAGAAAAAATGACTGGTGCTTTATAAGATCCTAAGATGAGTAGATGACTTTACATGGATATTCCATGCATTAATTAAGAAAGCTTTTAAGTAGTATAAAAATATGCATTCGTTATGCAATGCATAAGCTTTAAATATGATATTTATATTAATTTATAATAAATATAAATATTATGATTTAATTTTTAAGTTAATGAATTTTTCAAGTTTAAATTATACTACTATGAAAAACACGTAAAATATTTTAACTTGGAATAACTTTTAAAAGTAAAGTATAAATGTATAAAATTATTAAATTTTAATCTAGATAAATAATAACTTTTATCCTATCATTATTGGAGATATAACATAAAATTAAGAGTTATTTAAATATTATCAATTAATGATGGCAATTTAGATAAAATATGATTATATGATATAAATACAACATGAAAAAAATTAATTAAAACACAACACAACAAAAAATATGAATATGATACGAATAAAGAAATATATCTAAATCTATATAAAACGAATTATTATTATTTCAAAATCTATATAAATATATAAAACTTTTATTACGATTATGACATGACAAATTAATATAAAAACTAATACAATGACACGTGACACAAAATTTATAGTTATTTAAATAGTATCAATTAGATCTAGCAATTTTAAACATAAGGTGATTATATGACACACTACAAGAAAACTAATTAAAATATGATAAGACATAAAAAATAATATAAACACGAATAGGATGCAAGAACATGTAAAAATCTACATAAAATGAATTATTATGTGTCAAAATTTTATATAAATATAAAATATTTGACTATAATAATAACATAAAAAAATAATATAAATATGATATGAATATATATTTTTTTCTTTTTCCTTCTTTCCTTTCTTTCTTTTCTTTTTTTCCCATCTAAAAAAAGGAACAATCCCTCAAAATTGAGGGAGTGCTTTATTCTATTGTTATGGTTATACATGTTATAGATAACAGATAAATGCCTGCACTTTGACGTGGGAAATAGATTTAAAATTTTAAATATGATATTTATATTAATGTATTATTAGTACGATAATGCAATTTTTAAGTAAATAAATTTTCTGTTAAAATTGAATTGCTATGAAAAATAATGCAAAATATAATATAAGTTAAAATAAAAAATAATTAAAATATGATACGAAAAAGAACATAAACATGCTACAAACACATGCATATATTAAAATTTATATAAAATAAACTATTAATATGTAAAATATTATATAAATTTATAATATTTTAAATATATGAAAAATTTCACGAAAACAACAGAAACATACATTTTTTTTAAATTGAATTATTTGATACATTATGTAAAATATGAAATGATTTGAGATACAACACGAAAACACAAAAATCTTTCTTTAAATTGAACCATTATGACTAAGTTATGTAATGAGATGAATTGAGGCACAACATGAACAAACAATTTTTTCCTAAATTGAATCACTACGATAAATTATGCAATATATGGGATATATTGAAACACAACATGAACATAAAATGAGAAAAATGATTAAAACATAATATAAAGTGAAAACTAACATGAACATTACATAAATACATGAATATATCAAAATCTATATAAAATAAATTATTAGTGTGGACTTTGAATAAAAAACACAAACATAAACACAAACATGACAAAAAAAATAAGATGAACACGATACAATAAAAAAGTAATATAAATATGACATAAATACATAAATTTTTTTTTCTTTTATTTTTTTTCTTTTCTTTCCTTTCATTCACTATTTATTAAAAATATTATAAGTACCCTAACTAACCCCACAACCCCTCGACACCTAAGCTTACTTGTCCCCAAACAAAGGCACCCAAAACTAAAATTGGAGGCTCTCCTTGTATTATGGTAGGTATAGATGGTTTAAATATGTGTGAATGAATAGTAATTAATTACTTTCCTATTGAAAACGACTCCCACCGAGGACCAACAAGTATTACACAAACTCATACTCATCATGTAATTAATTTAGTGAAATAAATATCAAAATGAAGCATCTGCAACAAGGAGTCGTTGAATGTGAACCCTCACTTAAATATTATTATTATATTCCTTATCTTACGTGAAAAAACAAAAAAGGAAAAAGGAAAAAAACAACCCTCAGATAAAGAATACTAAGGCCAATAGAGGTTTGATAGAAAAAAAGGTTGAGTCAACCTTCTTTGTTTCTTCCTCTCCAATATATATTAGAATTGATTTAGATGGTTGCTTTGAATTAGTCAAATAAGTACATCTCTTTGTAAAGAGACAAATTTAGCTTAATTGATTTCTTAAGTTCATAAATTTGTTAATGATAAATGATTAAATTAAAATTAAAATTCGAAACGAAAAAGATATATTCATAGAATTTGATGAGTTGACAAAATAATATGTAAAAAAAAAATAATTAAATCATATCATATTTTCAATTATTAATTGTAATTTTTTTGTATAGCAAAATGTTTAAATAAAATCAATTCAACAAACTCTAGCAATCCACAAGCTTTTTTTTTTAATTTAATTATTCATTTAATCATTTTAATGAAAAATTTCGCAAATTTCATTTAATAAACTTTTATATAAGTTTTGCTTTAATTAGTAAATAATTTAATTAAAATTTATAAATTAGAAGTATGGATCAGGTTGATCAGTTAAGATTTTTATAATAAAAAAAATTGTTTGGCCGAACCTGACTCAACTAATTAGGTCGAAAACCTTATTTACCATTTAAAATACATTAAAATATTAAAAAAATTATATTAATATTTATATATTTTATAATTAAATTTAACTAATAAAAAAATTTTAATCGTACTTATTATGCAGTAAACTTTGAAAAAAATGTTACAATTGACTTTATAAATTGTTAAAATATATGTTTTTAGTCAAGTATTCAAAAATTGATTGTGGTTTTCTCATTCACAACAAAATTAAATGTTCGAATAAACTGATTGTGCAATTTCTGAATGAATAAAACAAATAATCTTAATTAAATAACACTCTAGAATTTAAATGATTATTTTTCTTCTGCACTTCTAATAATCTGCATGATTTTATCATTGTCTTTGATAAATAGATGATTCTTGAAATTTTATTTGTCGGATTTATTTTCATATATATATATATATATATATATATATGGACCCAAGGAATTTAATCGTTTATGATAAAGCATGCAGAGGTTTAGGTCAAAGACGGAATGGGGATTTTAAATTTGGGGTACAACACTTTATATTTAACATTTGGAAAATGAAATTATAATTTTTTTTTTAATTTTAACTCTAAATTTAGACAAAAATGAAAATCGATTTAAATATTAAAAAAATTAAAAATTTTGGGATAGTCGCATGATCCACCCTTGATTTTATTTTTGTGTCAAAAAGGTTGAACCTTGTAATAGACGTATGCATGAATCATCACACGAACCGTGACACTTCACTGGGGCTAGATCTTGGAAGAGTCAATGGGAAATTGGTTCTTGCTTTATTAGCTTTACAAATGTCGAGGATGGTCATGGTATTCAAAGGTTTTAGGCAAATGGCGAAAGAGTCTCGACCGTGTAATATCAGTAATTAGTAGGGTACTTCGAAATCTACACAAATATGATTTGATTTGATTCGTCGGATATCAAATTTGAAAGTTTTATTTCTTAAAAATTATTAGATGTACCAAATTGAATGGGGGGCGTTAAGCGACGCGGTTTAACCTCGGTCTTTCGCTTGACTAACTCCCCCCACCACACCACGATATCCACATACACGCCAAGCCTTTTTATGTTTTCTTGCACTATAGCTCGCCAACGCCGCCCCCCCCCCCCACCCCCCGGGCCCCCCAAAAAAAGAAAAAAAGGTGCTGCTTCTTTCTAGTATTGGGATTACTATTAGACAAAGCTCTACTTTTTAGAAAAAAACCCTTTTTTTCTCACCTTTTGGGGTCAAATAAAATGGAAACTTGTATGCATATATATATATATATATATATGTGTGTGTGTGTGTGTCATTCAATTATTGCTTACTTTATTTTTCGAAAGTAAAAGTTTAATGTTTTGATGCATAGAATGATGATTGAATCATTAAATTGATTTATATAATAAATTTTTTAAGTGAGACTTTTTAATAAATTTAAGTTTAAATTTTAATATTTTTAATTTTTTTAAATATAATTTTTTATTAAAAAGTTAAAGTATAAATTTATTATTATATTATACGTAGATATTATAGTTTACAAATAAAGTTAAGATTCTATATTTATTTGATTAAATTTTGCTATTAAACTTTAACTTTTCATTGAATTTTACCATTTAACATTGATTTTAGATGATATGAAGATAAAGTTTCACAAAAAATTCCTTTGAATATTTTACTTTAATTAATTAACAAAAATAAATAACCTATAGAAAATGTTAAAAAGTAAAATAAAAAATGTATTTTATGAAAGAAAGACTTGAAAAAAAAATTAAAAGAACAACAAAAAGAAAAATTAAGTTTAATTTTTTATAAAATGAAAATTCTATGTTAATTCTCAATATTTTTATTAATTAATTTATTATTGTAAATTATTAAAATAAAATATTTGAAATAATATTATTTTTTAATTAAATTTTGTCTCCAAATCATTCAAAATCAAAGTTATCAAAAATCAAAATTTAATAACAAAATTCAATCAAACAAAAGTAAAATTATAAAATTTAATTTTGAGTTAAAGTATAATGTAAATTTACTTTTAATCGAAAATTATAATAATAAACATCAATCGAAGTAAAATAATAATATCAAATTTCAATAACCAATTATAATATGACGACAAATTTACGTTTTAATAATAATAATAATAATAATAATAATAATAATAAGAACGACTTATGAAGAAACAAAGGAATGACTTTTATCTCTGGTTTGTTTGATACCATGGCTCTTAGTAGGCGATAGGATGAGAAACTTGATTTGAATGAATCCAATTGAATTATACACTTATTTCATATATTATTTTTAAAATTTTTGAGATTTAAGTAAAAAGTATTAAATTGTTTACTGACTATAATAGAATTTTAAAATAATTTTATATTATGTGAGTGCGTGAAATAAGTATATTACATGAGTGTATATGTATATATATATATATATATTTTTTTTTTTTTTCTAAAATGAAACTGTAGAAAAAAAAGAGTTCCCATGTTGTATTTGTGGCTTCAAAAAGGAACATAACAAAAGAAATAGGATTATATTAAAGCCCCTCCGATATTGCGATCAAAGTTGTATATTTCAAGCCCAAAAACATATTTTATTCTTTAAAATACGTTTCAATTATTTTTATATTAACATTTATATATTTTCATAATTAAATTAAATAAAAATATTTTATTAATTAAATAAAAATTTAAATCAAAATGGAAATATAATCTGATTTATGGATAAGTGTATTTGGAATTATTTAAAATTTTCTTAATAGCATTTGGAATTGCTGTAATTATTCTTAAGGAGAAGATCAAACTTATTTCTTAAATTAAAATTTCATGAAATTATTTTTTTTATTTTTTATCATTCTATAATCAATGTTGAATTTTGAAAATTATTTTAACCGTATGAAAGTTCTCAAATGAAGTGGACACATGTTTAATTAACAAAAAAAAGACATGTTTACTTCTAATGGGATAAAAGAAAACAAGTTTTCTCATGAATGTACATCATCAATGATAAAAATAATTAATTAATTAATTGCCCTCCAAATCTGAATTATGAATTTTATAAAACTTAAGCAAACACTAATAAACGAAAGAAAAACTCGGCTCAGCGAAGAGTTTAGTAATTAAAGTGAATTTGGGGCCACCCTGCACTTGCATGACGATATTCAAAATGATGTCAGATTTTCGTCGTTGCCCTGTGGCCGGCGGTTCGAAACCAATCATTAAATGAGAGTCAAAGCTTCGCCAAGACTCTGATTTGACAAACACCTTTAATTTTTACCTAACCATATTGTTTTCGATTAATGTGAAAGAGAACTATTTAATATTTAGATTATAATGTAATTCACTGACTTTTTGGGTCAGAAGAAGATATGATTCGATTTGTTGATTAATGTAGGATTCAGAAAGAATCAAAATAACAAACATTCATAAATCGATTTGAATTGTAATATTTAATTTAATTTTAATCTTAATTTAGGTAATAATTCAATTTATTCGATTTAATTTGAAGTTTATATATTAAAAAATATGATTATTTAAATAAAATCAAATTATATTCTTAGTTATTTTATCTTATAATATAATTTAAATATTTTATTTTTAATTAATGAGAGCAACAATATTTTAAAATTTTAAAAATTAACAAATCAAATCGATTTAAGTTAATAAAATTCAATTTAAATTTAGATTGATTCAATAAAAGATATTATTTAATTCAATATTGGTTCAATTTATCAAAAAAAAAGTTAAAATAATGCACGTTAATAATAATTTTTATTTAAAAACAAACCAAGCCAAACGGTTATTACCTACTTTAATGCGAGGATCTACTTCCTCCGGGAAAGAGAATATAATAGTAACATATATGCATGTATGTAAGATCCAATGTACAATTTATTAATTAATTTACATAAAATATGGTTGGAGACTGCCGGTTACTTCAATTCTCAGGTCATAAGATACGGTTTTTTTAAACTTATCAAATATCGTATTTTAAGATAATTATATAAATTAATTAAATTAAATTTCAAGCTCGATTTGCTTAATTTTTTTTTTAATTTTTATTATATCCAACAGGTAAACATGAGCTCCCTTTTAAAATCTTTCCCCGCAATATCAAGCTTTGGTTTTATCTGCCCAACAAAGACTAAAGCAAATAAAAATCGCTAACGTAGCATCCCAATCCCATTGTATTTATTTATTTATTTATTTATTTTGAGGTCAATACGCAAGCCAGTAGCGATCAAGAGAAGTGATCTCGTTGTCAGCTGATGTTAATTTAGATGGTGAAAGGAAAATGTGTCCTTTTCTATTTTGCTTTAGAGAGCCCACACTTCAAATTTCTACACATCTTTATCCAATTTATCCTTCTTAATCATTAAATTATTTATTATGATTTTATTTTTTAAAAAAAACCTTAAATAATAAAAAAGAATGATTCGTATTTTATAAAACCATAAGTTAATTTATAGCTACAATAGACCCTTTTTTTTCTCTTAACATCGTTCCTGATCAACAGTGCAGATTGTTTTTTTGTCGAAGGGCCATACGAATGATCGTAAACAGATCAACAACGTAAAAAACTAAGTTATCATATTAAAACTAGCGTATGAACCTAATAGTCGTGTAACAATTCATTACATTTGTTCCGAATACTTAGCGTCTATCAGTCATCAGGCTTATTGAGTAACCGAAACTTTGACATGTTAAAATCAAGAATGATCAAAATCCTGAATGTGAACGTTTAATCTTCTAAGCCAAATAGAATGAGTAATCATGTGGAAGACATCATACCTCTTGGGAGTTGCATTCACCACGAAATGCCTTTGCACTTGTTTCACTCTCCTTTGCATCCTCAGATATTGCCTTTGAGAAATGCCCATCAGGATCTTTTTGATGTTGGGGATGTCCTTCACCGCAACCTGAACCGAGAATGATTTCCAATTCAGGACGTCGCTAAAAGGGGCCACGTAGCTATCGGAAATCAACACCGGGACACATTCTGCGTAGATGGCCTCCACGATTCTGGGGCTTGCCACTTCGTATCCGCTAGGACATAGGCAAAACCTGCTGTTCTTCAGCTTCGACATGTACGAAACTCCCCTGGGAAGTTGGTCGTAGACTTGGATGTCAGGGTCCTGTTTGTCTTTCCACTCGTTCATGAGGAGGTACCTGATGTAGCCATGGAGACGGCCAGCGAAAAAGGCGAGAATGGATCGACGAGAGGGAGAAGGACCTCCTACTAGCCCTTCAACTTTTCCTGTTAAGAGATTGATCTCTGGAAAGGATGCATCTTTGGCTGGATTGAATCCTTCAGAAGTGTTTGCATTACATAAAACTCTAATGGATTTTTGGAACAAATTAGGAACATAGGACGATGCCAGCGGCCCCTGAAAATATCAAGCGAAAATAATCATTCAAATCTATATAATTTTCTAGTCTTCATTGCAGCTTCACAATTTTAATCAACTACAGTCACCTACCCAATCATGACAGGAAAGCATGAAATGGTCGGCACCAAGGCTTCGATTCCAGTAAGGATGTCTACTGGCAATGACGTCGATGTAGTCTACAACAGTCCGTCCTATGGCAGTTGAGTTAAAGGTTTCGGGTTCATAGAGGTAATGAACCAGCATGGCAACACTGAATGGAAGGAAATAAACCAATGCCTCATCAGGGTCTTCGGTTCTATAAAATTTGCCCTTTTCCAGTTCATGAATGAACCTTCCCTCTGAGGAATATATGTTCTTACATGGACCGTTATGGAATATTGGTGGCTCTCCTTCATGGTACACATAAATCTTAAAGAGCTTCTCCATCTCTAAGTAACTCCTGTGTTATTTCAAATTAGAAAGCTTTTAATTAATTATTAATTTGTAAAAAAAAAGACTACTTAATAAACATATTTAATTTTTTAATACAAATGAGGCTGTAGTTCAGGGATAGAAGAACTCGAAAAAAGGATTGCAAATGTTGAATTTTTAAACTCTAAACCTATTAAATATCATTTTTTAAAAATTATTTGTATAAACAAGTGAACTAAATTCTGAATTCACGTATTATTAATTTTTTTATAAAAAAAGTTATAGCTTAAAGATGAAAATAAAAAAATTACAGATATTAAAATTTAAATTTCAAACTTTTTATATAAATTAATTGAACTAAACATCGAATTTAACTTAATTGATTGAATTAGTATACCCGTGAAAAGCATTTGCATTCCTGTATATTGGACCCTGGGGCACGTAGTCTGGGTCTCGATGGGTTGATGTAAAATTCCGAACTAGAGCGGCCTGTTTTATGGAATACCGAGCTCTTGCCAATTTTGATTCAAGCCTCTCCAGCTTGCTGTTTCTCTTTACAACTCTTGTCGTCGCGGATGTAACATCAATATCTTCAGATTCCTTATTCTTCGACATATCCTGCTTTTGTTCCACAGTTTAGAACAAACACCATAAAGACTTTTTTCATTTAGAATTTCATGTCAAAGATGAAATGAAACCAAAAAAAGGAGTTTAGAAAAGAAAAAGAAATTCTTACAATTTGAACCGTTTCTTTCTCAATAAATGCATCTGAAAAGGGCATATTGGAGGCAAAATAATCTCTTTCAGCTTCCAGGAAAGAAGAATCTGTCGAGGAGCCATCGAAGATGGACGAAGAACCTTCGACTTTGGCCATGGAGTTGTTAGAATGTGCCTCTTCTACTAGTGAAGAAGGATAAGAAGAAGCAAAAGAGTGAGATCTTCGTGTCCATGGAGATGGCATTAGCGACACAGTAGAGGGATGATTAGGGCCCAATGTAGAAACGAGAACCAAAAACACAACCAAAGATACAACAAGGAACAAAACCAGATTCAATGAAGAATTAGACCAGAAAGTTGAAGTTCTCTGAGGCTTGTCAAAGTTATTAGGAGGAGCCATGCATAACTTCCAACAGTCTTCCAATAAAATTCTGGCGTTCTAATTAACTTGGCGTTATCAGCAACGAAAAACAATATTGAAAATTAATAAGTCGGTGATTCATTTCTTTCATCGCTGGTTATTCTTTGCCGCCCGCCAGAGATATTCTCGTAAGCGAGAGGTTTCTTGTAGATGCTACTGCGGCTACAGCCCTTTTTAATTAAATGTAACGTTTCACCATGGAAGTTAATGAAGTTTTCTTTGGGTCGACGTTTCCTCTTTTATTATTTATTTTTCCAAGTTGGCTATAATTCCCAATGTTAAAATGTTTTGTGCTTCCTCTTAACTGCTTGCCATGCGTATCTGCAACGTTGCTGCTAGAAAGAATGCTGCAGCTTTGCTTTTTTTTTTTTTTTTCCAACTTTTGACTCGAGGATAACTACACAGCTAAGGCTGAATTTCAAGCTTCAAGAATATTGACCCCATCTAAAAGGTTTCATTCCATTATCCAGTATATAAACTGTCAGATTAACCCTATTTAAAATTTAAACATCTTCGTATTATTTTTTCGTATCACGTTATCGAATCTAGGAAAAGGATATTAGGGACGGGGGACGCCTCTGGGTGCGAGAATTAGAGGGCCGTCGCCATCACGGACAATGGTGCAGATTTAGAAATTAGGACCATTAATCTCCGAGACGTGAGAGAACCAAGATAAACTCATTAATTTTTTTTTTTAATTGTGAATAATCACACGATTGTGATGTATTAAGTAAACATCAACGAACATTCCAAAGTTTCTAAAAATAATAATAATAATAGGGAAAACCATTATAATATACCAGGGAACCTCGTGAATTTGATTTAGAAGAAAAATAATGTCTTTTTAATCCGGAAATAAATTTAAGATATTAATGTTATTTACAAACCAATTGTACGTACCATCCCTAGCTAAACGTCATGAACAATGAACAAAGAACCGTAGCTTACGTCAGCAGATTTGGGTAACTGTTGGATTTAAACATGAGTGAAGTTAATATTGTTGAGGGCAGCGGCGAAGCCAGATATTTTATTTTTGGGGGTCGGTCACTATTAATAGAATTTTTATAAAAATAAAAATAGTATAAGAGACAATAATTTTAATTTATTAATATAATTCTCATAAAAATTTTACTCTATATTTATTTTTATATAAGTATTATAATAATTCAACTTTCTTTAGTTGTTTTTCTATTATTACCGTAAAAGGAAAATAGCAGTTGACATATAATAAAAAATTTCTTTGATTGATGGAAAAGAAAAAAAGAATCAATTTAATGAAGTAAATTATGTATAAATATGATAATCGTTAATTAAGTAAGAAATTAAAGAAAATCAAATTAACAGCGATAAATGTTTGAAAATGATAAGTTTAGCAAACCATATTAACTTATTAATTATATGAAAAATTGCAAAATTAAAAATATTAAGGGTCAAACTAGAATTTTCCCTTTTTTTATTATTGAAGAAAGACTCTTCCTAATTGAATTTTAATAAATTTAAGGGGACCAAACAAAAAGTTTTTCTTTTTTCTTTATTGAGAAAAACTGGCACAGAGTATTCCTTTTTAACTTTCAAGAATTTAAGGGGGGCCGAGGCACCTGCCAGCCCCCACTAAATTTATCCCTGATTGAAGAAGTCATTATATAACTATAGTTTCAAAATAAAATTAAATTATTTATAAAATATATCTGTTCAAAGATTGATTTATCCATCAATTTGGTTCAAATCAAATTTTCAACAAGTGAAATTTTTGCTAGAAAGACTTAAGGTAACTTAATCCATGGACTGCTCTTTTATATACTTGAGTAATTGAAAAGGTGAATGGAAAGAACAGAGCTAAAAATAAAGAGGACTAAACTATCAAATTTTACAAATGAGGGGGTCAATTAAAAACTTTGGAGGGCGCCATGTATAATTTTACCTTTTTTTCAAGTGATTATATTTATACGTGGGTATTCGAAAGATCCCTAAAAATTCTAGGTGCTTGCCTCCTCTAAATTCGCAATTAGATATACGGATAAATTTGATATTAATATATTTAATCTTTTTAAATATATTTAAAAAAAATTATACGATCATATTTATAATTTAAATATGAATATTTTAAAAATTGAAAATCGTAAAAGCATATGACTTAAGACGGCCTATTAAAATTGAAAATCTAATATTTTCACCGTCCAGCACGCGATTGTTGACAATGAAACGGTCTTTGTTTCAGCAATGGTTAAAGAATCTGGAGATTAAAAGTGGCATTTTTTGCTAATGGGAAAAGAACTTTAACACAAAGTTCTTATCCATGCAGCTGGGTTTTCTAATTTATATATATATATATATATTTTTTTTTTCCCGATGAACCTTTTTTAAAGGATGATTTGAGTCATCCTCTGTTGATGGAATATTGAGATTACAACATTTGTTTTAATCTTTTAAATTTTCAATTACATTTAACTGATTATCAAGCGATAATGGATCTTATTATTCATTGCATAGCCTTGTAATCTTTTTTATCATTTTAGTTTTAATTTTTTTAATTATCATGTATTAACCTTAGAAGCTTGAAACCCTGGACGAATCATAAGCATAAAGGTAACTCAGATTTGAAAAATTCTTCCAAACAAACTTGAATTTATATATTATCTGGTTTTATTTGAGAAAAGAATGAACAAAATTGAATCTATACTCAATCTGAACAAGCAAAAAAGATTAACTCAAAATAATATTTAATTTGATTTTAAAACTCTATTAATTAAATTTATCGAAATAATAAAAATTTAAATAAATCAAGTATCAAACCTAAACTAATATTATTTAAAAATAATTTAATCCAACCTGTCTAATTTTCAATTGACTATATTCCAATAACTAGGAATAGAATACATCCAAGTTCCTTTTCTAAATGGGTCCAGTCCCTTAACTAAGAGTTCTTCGGCCCAGTCCATTGTCCATCATAAGGGCTGTAGCAGGATTCCTTGGTCCTTTGCCAAAATAATCCTGCCTGGCTGCACCAATGTCATTTTACCCAAATAAAGATATACCCAACAAGCAGCAGTCAAACTGATCTTTCTCTTACACGGTGTCCTAGATCCAATCAATTTATCGTATTTTTTATCATAATTATATTTAAAATATATAAATTTTGATATATTAGTGATTTATTTTATATAAATATTAATGAATTTATATTTTCATATTATATTTCTGTTGAGGCAAAACAATAATATTACATTAATTAGTTAAAGATATAGACTATGACTTATAAAGTAAGAGTCATCATTCCTCTGTTGACGTGCTTTTTCTCAAAACATAAAATCGTGAGGGCAATCTGTGCACTGCTACAAAGCGAACAATACCTCATAGAGGGCACAGCCCAATAATCCTTGCATCAACAATGGCGCCGTCTGTGGGAATCGACAAGCCATAAGCTCACAATCGAAATTTCATTTAGGCACATAAACTAGTAACACTGAGTTACTCGACTTATACAGTGATATCGTGCTCACTCAATCTATGATTTACACAGTGATAACTTGCCCATTCGATCTACGACTTACACTGTGGCAAACTTGCCTACTGAATCTATGACTTATACAGTGGTAACTTGACCACTTAATCTACGACCGAATTTGTCCACTAGACCTATATAGTCCACACCCTTGCCTGGGGGCTAGTGTTGGGATAAGACAACAATCCTATATCGATTAACTAAGGATATGGACTATGGCTTATAAAGTAAGGGTCACCCTTCCCTTATTGAGGTGCCTTTTTTCAAAGGATAAAATCGTAAGGATAGTTTATGCACTGCTCGGAAGCGGACAATACTTCATAGTGAGCATAGTCCACCAATTCTTGCATCAACAATTTCTATTATTTTTCAATATAATTCTACGAATTATTCATCAAATGCCAATATTATACAAAGTAAAGAATGTAAGACCAAAAAAAATAGTAAAAAATGTGTAAGCTCATCCTAGTAAGGAAAACATATAGCCCATATTCCAGTAAACTGTGAATATTTCAGGAACTTTTTAATATACTGCCAGTGAAACTGGGATATTAAAACAAGGTTGTGTATAAAGAAGATAATTTAAAAAAAAAGGTTTAAACCATTAGTTAATAAAGTTAGTGAGGAAGACCAAGGGCATCTCTTTTTAATGGACCTAGTAATGTTAGACATGATTATATCAAAATATAATATGATAAAATAATTAAAACACAATATAAATGTATGAATGTACCAAATTTTATATAATATTCATTATTAATATATCAAAATTTATAAAAAAATTATAAAATATTTTAAACACAATTATAACATAATAAAATAAATAAATATAATATAAATTCATAAATTATTAGATCTATTTTCCTGACAATTTTGATGCTCTATGGCATGATTTATTAGCTCCAGACATCATCTACTCTTAAGCCTAAAAGGAACTTGAACCTGATCAGGCAACTTTTTCGAGATGATGCAATCCTTACCCCCAAGCCAAGTTATGGTCCATTTCATATTTGATACGGCTCAATCTCTTGTACACAGAGAAGAAATCCTGACACTGATCATTATAGGCAGTAGACTCAACTATAAATTCGTACATTCAACCTACGAAGCCATATTGAGTGAATTATCATGTTAAAAACATCATAGCTCTTGGGAGGATCATTCACCAAAAAATGCCGCTGCACTTTTTTGACATTCTCTAGCATTAAAAGATATTGATCTTCAGATATCCCCATAAGGATTTTCTTCAGATTCGGTATTTCGCTCACCTGAACTTGGACCGAAAACGAGTCCCAGTTAAGAACATCACTGACTGGAAGGGCATAGTGCTGTGATATTAGTACCGGCACACATTCAGCATAAATTGCCTCCACTATTCTTGGGCTGGCAACTTCATGCCCGCTTGGACAGAAGCAAAACTTGCTGTTCTTCATCATTTCATCATAGGAAAGTCCTTGTGGAAGTTTTTCATAGATTTGCACATCTTTATCCTTTCCCTTCCAATGCTTAAACAGTACCGCCCTGGTTGCCTGCAAAGAATGCTAAGACCGTCCGATTTGATGGAGGCAAACTGGTTGTAAGATTCAAAATTTCCCCTTTTATCAGATTGATTTCTGGTAAGGATGCATCTTTCTTCGGATTAAAATACTCCCAAG